>PVJH01002503.1:0-166827 GCA_004026705.1 Nesogale talazaci | reverse complement strand
TTTGAAGATCACGATATGCTAATTGCCTAAGCTTGCTTGCCCTATAAAACTGGCTTACTTCTCACAAATCAAAAAAAAAAAAAAGAACCCCACCCCATCCCAGAAAAGATGTAACTACTGACACAACGTATGTATGTATGTATGTATGTATGTATACATTATGATGAGTGCTGTATGAGTCCCCAATAAAATGAATTAAAAAAAAAAGAATTTGTTTTCCTATTGAGATGTAATCTATACTGAAGGCTATAGTCTTTGTAATTCTTCAGTCAGTACTTAGAGTCCTCCTTCCTTTCAGCAAGTGAGATTGTGTTTCTGAAAATCACAAGTTGCTCAAAAATTCTCATATCTTGAAGCCATATTCATAAAGTCAACTTTATTGGATTATATGATTAGCAGAATGAATACATTTCTGAATTGCAACTATGAACTATCCTGTTGTTCTGCTTAAAATGATTACCTCTTGGTTTATGTATAGGTTCCACATAAGTACAGGAAGTGTTCTGGAATTCCCAGCTTTTGCAAAATTGTCCAGAGTTTGTTATGACTCACACAGCTGAATGCCCTTGAATAGTCAATAAGACCCATATAAGCACATTTCTTATCTTCTGCTTTCAGCAAAGATCCGACATTAACAATAATATCCTTCATTCCATAACCTCTTTGAGTGAAGTTGTCACTATATTCATGCAACCACTTTTGAATATTATGTTTATAAATATTATTTATCTGTGATACTAAAGATAATGTTCTATATTTTTCCCATTTTGTTGAATCACATTTCTTTGGGATGCTTTTTTCTTTTCTTTTTTTTCCTTCTGCTTTCCATGTAATATCACTGTCTTTTAATGCTTCTTGGTCTATGTACAAATTCTGCATTAGCACAAGTAATTATTCTAGAATTCCTATTTTTTACAATGCTATGTATAGGTTTTCCTAATGTACAAAAATGAATAATTTTGCATACTCAGAATACAGGTAATTTTTTTTGTTGTTTTTTGCTATCAGCCAAGCTTCATCTGATATAAGCAATAATTTAGCCCAGTCCACATCTTCAGAATATGTCTTCACATTTTGCCAGTTCCCTGTAGATACATTTCTGCAATCATTTATGAAATATGTTCATAAAGCATTTTTTATGATAATGATACCGTTGGATAATTTTGGCATTCTTTTGGAACTTAAAAAAGTCATTTAACTAGGGGTTCAATCAATTTTCCTCACAAGCCATCCATCCATCCATTGTATGTCAAGCACATTTGTTGTTCTCATCATTCTCAAAACATTTTCTTTCTTACTTAAGCCCTTGATATCAGTTCCTCATTTTCCCCTACTTCCCCAATCCCCCTTCCCTCTTGAACCCTTGATAGTTTATAAATTATCATTATTTTTGTCACACCTTACACTGTTCAATGTCTTTTTTCACCCACACCCTGGTTGTCCACACCTCAGGAGGTTATATATAGATAACTTATAATTGTTTTCCTATTTCTACCCCACCTTCCCTCCACCCTCCTGTTATCACTGGTTCAGAAGGGATAATCTCTCCTGGATTCCCTATGTGTCCAGTTCCTCTCTGTACTAGTGTACATTCTCTAATCTAGCTAGATTTTTCAGGTAGAATTAGGATCATGATAGTGGGGGAGAGGAAGCATTGAAGAACTAGAGAAAAACTATATTGTTCATCATTGCAACACTGCACCCTAACTGGATCGTCTCTTTCCCACAACCGTTCTGTAAGTGGATGCCCACTAATTACAGAAGAATTTTGGGTCCCCAGTCTCCACTCCCCCTAATTTACAATTATATAATTTTTGGTTCTTTAATACCTGATCCTTTTGACAGCTTGTGGTCATACAAACTAGTGTGCTTCTTCCATGTGGGCTTTGTTTCTTCTCAGCTAGATAGCAAGTTGTTTACCTTCAAGCCTTTAAGACCCCAGACACTATGTCTTTTGATATCCAGGCACCATCAACTTACTTCGCCACATCTGCTTATACACACATTTGTCTTAAGTGATTTTGTTGGCAATGTGAACATCATGGAATGCCAATTTAATAGAACCAACTTTTCTTGCTTTGAGGAAGTATTTGAGTGAAAACCCAATGTCCATCTGTTGCCTTAATACTAGACCTAAAAATATATGCATGTAGAACCATTTCTCCATCATCATATATAAATATATTTACATGTGTGCATGCCTATATTTAGACCTCTATAAATGCCCTTTACTTCTTAGTTCTTTCCTCTCTTTCCTTATACCGTCCTCTTGTCCCACTATCATGCTCAGCATTCATTTGGGTTTCAGTAATTTCTTTCAGTTACACTGTTCCTGGTCAATCCCTACCAGGCCTCTCACACCTTCCTTGCCACTCATTTTGGATCAATTGTTGTTCCCTTGTCCCTGGGTTGGGAAAACCAGGAAACCAGGAAAACCAGAAAAACCAGGAAACCACCTGCTTTCCCCTACCATCTCCTCTTCCATGGCCCTCCAGAATCATTGATTCAGTTGTTTTCTTCTCTAGACTGTTCATCCAGCTTATTTTATCTAGATAGACCTGCAGAGATAATAATAGGCACACAAGAAAAAAAAGACATAGCAAGACAAAGAGACAAAGAAAATAAAAATGACAGCAACAAAAAAAACAAATTTCAGAAAAACTAAGAAATAAATGTAATTATAAAAAAGAAAAATCGATGTATAGTTCAAGGTCTGTTTATTGACCTCTAGGAATATCATCTGGTTGAGTCCAATGGGGTACTATGCCCTGGCCCCAAAGCCTATCCTTTGCATTGCATTGGGAGCTCCATGCCCTGCATCCCATGCTGCTCTGCTACAACCCCTTAGTATTTTGCCTCAGCTGTTGGGGTCAAACTGGAAGAAATCCAGACACTGTGTCTACAGCGTTGTCCCCTATATGGTCATGTGTCAGTGAGGGACAGCCATATGATCCACTCTGTCCATTGGCTATTCTGAACGGGGATATTGTCCTCCAGGATTGGTGGGCCAGGATGTGTTTCACTCTCTCTACCTCCCCATTCATTTGCTCCTATGTCCTCTGGTCAGACATGTGCATTTTCCAGAGCTGCAGCTTCAGTGAAGTTCTTTAAAGTAAATTCCTCTGGGTGGAGGAGTGGCTGTCCATGGAGTTGGGATTGGGGCTTGGTTTTTAGACATTTCCACTGGTTCCCCACTCCATGCTGTCATGCTGAGTTCACATCCTCTGCCCTGGTGGAAATATAAACAAGGCTCTCCCCTTGGGTGGGTTAATGCGCTGTTCTTCTGCTACACATTGATGTCGTCCCAGGATCTCTTTTTTTTTATGGCATGGGCACTGTCATGGAATCTTTACCTAAATGAAAGAAATGCTAACTGCCTAGAAGGTCCACCATACTCATTGCTCTTTTAAATTTAAGATCTCCAAAACTTTCTTACTAGCCCCCTCCCCCCCCTAACATTGTAGACATGGTTAGAACCTTTATATGAGCTATTCTCATTTCTTGGGATGTCTTTGTCAGATCATGGGTGTCCTATTTTCTGTTGTCCCACAAATCTTTGCTTAAATGTATCATCATGAACTCTCACATGATTATCTTATTACAATATTGGAAACTCTCTAAAGATAATGTGTGCCAGTGATTTTTTCTGTCTGTTTTTTTTAGGATTCTGTTCATAGTTTTTGAAGGAGTACATATTACAGCACTAGAATGGGTATTAATGTTTCCCAACAATGGAAGGTGGGTTTGAAGGGTGAATAATGAGAAATAATTCTAGATTCCTGATAATCAAATTATCATTCTTTATTAATGATTCAGAATATAACATGCCCTTAATTACAAGTTTACATTACATTGCATCTCAGTTAATCCTTTTAACATTGATTTAGGTAATGCTGCTGTTCTCCAAATTTACAAGTGAGAAAATTAAAGCAAGGTAATTAAATAACTTGTCCAAAATCAAGTAAATTTTGGATTAAGATGTGAATCTTGACATTCTTAGTTTGAAGCTTGTTCTCTTAAGCACTACAGTAGTACCTGACGTGGAAGCTACATAAGCTGGTCTCAGCTTGAGACTTAAGAGTGAAGGGGTGGAGTTTAGCCTGCCAATCAAATGGCAGCTTGGTGCCCTTATTTGGAGGCACAAAGGAGATAAATAGCTCACTGGAGGCAGGACACACACTCATGCTCTGCAAGACATTACTACTGACAAGTCACATGGAGTTACACTATGACGGTGCGAGTCTTGGAGCTGGTGGATCCATGTGGAGACCCAAGCCAGCACTGAAATGCCTACGCTGCCACTAGATCCACAAGACTTCCCACCCACTGGCCTGTGATCTTCCTGCATTCATTATCATTGCATGTGTTACTTGAGTCTGAAGAGGAATTTATAGACATTAATGGACTAATATTGAATTTATGAACTTGATCTGGACTGGGCTAGGATATTTTCTTAATGTATAATTTCTCTTTGATATAAAACTCTCTTATACACATGGGAGTGCCTATTAATATGTTTCTCTAGTCAACCTGGGCTAACACACTTGACATGGACTTGCCTTTTTGGCAGATTCTCCTCCAGAGTTTTTCCTTCTATATGTGCCACACTAAATTCTATGTCATAGATTCTTGAGAAAATAGTTTTAAATTTATTACTTATAATAAATAAATATAGGAGCTTCAGTGGTGCTATTGGTTAGTGCATGGTACTTATATAATAAATAAATATATTAATAAAATCTATAAATATGAGACCTTACCCTATTAATTTGTGTGTGCATGTCGGTGCCCCAAAAAAGAATATTTCACATATAAAGAGCTTGATAAAATGTTGGAGTAAGATATATATGGAATAATTACACCACCATTGAATATTTGATTAAAGGTAAAACATTAGTTTTTCCTTATGGAGGTTTGATTTTAGAAAATCAGGGAAGTTGTCCAATGTGCATCCTGTTTCTTTCCATTCACCCCAAGAACTGATTTTATGCCAATGAGTTAGAAATAATTCTTTCCAGATGATGCCAAGTTTTTCTTCTTCCAAACGTTGTTTAGTATACGGTTTTCTGCCCCATCTTCAAAAATAGAAGAGGTTGATGTCAACAAAGCTATAATTATGTAGATTAAGTATTTCATAATTAATTAATGGCTAAATATTCTTCTAGGGTTGTGAGGTATTAAGAGATGATATAAATAAACTTGTCTTTCAATTAACTGAAGAAAAATTCCAATAGTCAATATTAAGATGGCTGACTATTTCTAAATACAACTTTTTTTAAATATTATTATTCAGGGAAACAAAATTCTCTAAGATCCTTCTGAATTGAAACCACAGAGTCATATAATACCAATACTTTTCTTTCAATAGGTTCTTTCATCACACTTTACTCAATAAAGTTAATTTTTTTCTCTCCTAGGCAGCTTTGAATTTATCGCTCTTAAAAACTCTTAAAAGGACACAACTAAAAATTTAATGGGCATTTCAGCTAAGTCTTTTTGAATTTTGTATTAGATTTCCCTTTAGCCTTGGGTAAAGCCATAAAAAAAATTGCCTGCTTAAAAATGTAATCATCGCACAGAAACCTTCCTAAAGTCAGCATCAAATAGAATAAAATATATTTTATTAATGGTATAATTCACAAAATTACCAGCTCTGCCACTCTCTGCCCTCCAGGGACACCCCTTCCTCCTATTAGGTGTACAACAGCTACTGGTGTTTGTTTTGTGTAGTTTAACCTTCTGATTGCCTTGAATTTTTAATGATTTCTAGATAGAGTGAAATGCTGATTGGAGGAGTGTTGGGAAAGTGGACCAGGAAATGCTCTATATGGAGAGAACAGGCAGATCTAGGAACTAGAGGAACTAGAAGCAAGAGAGACATAGACACTTTATGTATTTATTTGTTTGTTTTCCATTAAAAGTGAAGCTTAGAAAATAAGTCTATTTCCAAAGGTAACGTCCCGCCTGGGGGTCCACTGGATCTTGTAAAGGTTTAGTGATCCCACTTATCTTTAATTACTTTAAATTACACTTAGCAGGTTTCTTTTCCCCATTTTCTCCCAGTAGAATTGTAACTAATCAAAATATGATCAATTGCATCCCTACTGTTTCAGTTGGTGGGTTTTATCCCTTCTTCAAAATCAGATATGATTTTTATTAAATTTGTCTCCAAAAAGATGGAAGCTGTTGCTTCTGCTAGATTAGTCTCTAGCTTAGTATTTCTTTCACAAGGCACCTCAGACCCCTACACAGATTCCGCACAAGCTCCTGGGAGCGGGGAGAAGGAGAGGCAGTGAGAAGCAATGCAAGTTGTGAATCTTTAACATCTTGAGAATGAAAGGTCTCATTACATTATTTAAGTCTGTATCTCACGAAAAAAATAAGTATTTATGGATAACATATGAAATTAGGCTCTGTGGGGGAACCCCACGTAAGCTCAAAATTTCATTAACATTTTTATTATCATTTTATTATCATTTTTGTTATCATTTTGTTATCATTTCCTTAGAATTGAATAAACAACGCCTGCTGACCGTGCTTGCTAGATCCCATTTAGAGGAATCAGATCCTCAGCAACCCCTTATTCATTGAGTTTATAAGGTGATAATCATTATGGGGAAAAGCCCTGTAGCATTAATTTCTAGGTCAATTGTGGGACTGCTGTTAAGTTCAGTGGTTCAACCCAAAAAGCTGTTCAACTGGAGAAAAATGAGGCTTCCTGCTTTCCTAAAAGGTGAGTCTCCGAAACCCTATACGGGTTTCTATGAGCTGGAATTGATGGGAGGTAGGGAGTGGGGCGGAGCAGTGGGAATATTTATGGGTGTAGATCACCACATTTTTTTTCACATGGAATCATTGAGTTAAAACTGCTGAACTTTTCTTTTTTTGGGGGGGGGGGCATCACTGCCCTCTGATGATCGTGGGAGCTACCCAGCCTTGCGCCTGAAGAGCCGCTGCTGGATTTGAACCGCCAAGCCTGTGCGCTGTAGACCCACACTCAACAACTATGCCACCGGGGTTCAGGCCAGGCCTTTTCTTAAATAATCATGTCCTTACCCATTGTGCCAGCAGTGGTTCCCGAAGAATTACCAAGTAAATAAAATCTCCAACCAAAGTCATTGCCATTGATTTGATGCTGACTTATTGTGATCAGTGTAGACATAGTCCTGTAGATTTCTGAGGATACAACTTTCTATGGCATTAGAATACTATGACTTTCTCCTGTGGAGCAGCTAGTGATTTTGATAGTTAATAGCCCAACACATAACCACTATGCCACTAGGGCTCCCTGT
Organism: Nesogale talazaci; assembly: GCA_004026705.1. Classification (NCBI taxonomy): domain Eukaryota; kingdom Metazoa; phylum Chordata; class Mammalia; order Afrosoricida; family Tenrecidae; genus Nesogale; species Nesogale talazaci. The sequence continues at coordinate 159,535 of PVJH01002503.1, read as the reverse complement.
AATTAATAAATGCTATGAAAAATTTAAATTAATGTTAGATTATTTGACCTTGAAGATCAGTATGGAAAAGAAACAGTAGCACAATTTAGTTCTCGTTAGTGTTCAAATATCTATCATGAATTTCACTGTAACAGAAACAATGGCCTTCATGCCGTGCGATTGGTCTGAGAGTAAATTTCTAGTGGCTAATTAGGCTTAAGCAGAAAAAAAAGTTTCATTAAACTGGGAAATTAGGTTCTGTTTCAAAGGTTCAATTTATTTTCCACAAGTCAGTGAGAAGATAAAACTCTTATTTCTGAGATGTTTTATAGGGGAGAATAAAACTGGTGCAGTTTTGATAGACAGGAGTGTGTGTGTCAGGCCCTGTGGGCTGATAAGAGGAACAAAAAGAAGCTAAGGCCACAGAAAACATGGGAGGACCTGGCATCAAAATTGCTGCCACTTTGCTTCGAAGCTGACGTGCACACTGATATCTACATAGTCAAACCATGTGTGACTCAGAAGCAGCATGCTCTGATAGGATATTCACTATTTGAGAGCAGAATGTCCACACTAGGAAAAAATTATACTTTTGATAGAGATGTGGTACAATAGCAGATAACTAGTATCACTTCCAACTCTTTCTTTATTTTAATATTACAAATAAAGCGATTTCTTTTTTTCCATTTCTCATCCATCCATCCATCCTACCTATCCCTCTTCTCTCTCTCTCATTTCTTGGGGCGGGGGGGGGGCAGGAGATGTGGTGGTGGTTTCTTTTTAAGTCTCTGGTGGCATTGTAGTCACGCATTGAGCTGTGACTCCCACTTCCCACAGTTTAAAACCAGCAGCAGCTCTGCGGGAGGAAGACTGGCTCTCTATTCCAGTAAACAGTCACAGGCTCAGACACTCACAGGGGAGGGGCCATTCTGAGTTAGCATCAAGACAATGGCAGTTAGTCTTTTTTTTTGGGGGGGGGGTGGTTTGGTTAAAAATACCAAGAATACTTAATTTGGCCGGATCATTTACTTATGCTCTAAAAATTAAATGGGCGGTGAGTAGATTACTCCTGTATAAATTAGCACAAAGAACTCTTCTGTCAGCAGCACTGCTTTAGGCAAGACAACAGTTATGAGACAAAGACATAGATGGAGAAAAGAGTCATCTTTGACCTCCTCTGTTACACACAGAAAGAACTTTGAAAACTTGAATCTTCAGTACTCAAATATATACGCAATGAAGCTTTGTTGACTAAGTTAGATCACACCAAGAGGAAAGGATGAAAATCTACACAGAGTAAAGGACATTATTTCCATTTAAAAAATTTCTGATTAATTAAAAACCATGTTTTAATATATATATATAATATTGACATCTATATGCAAAAATTTTATATGAATTCATAAAAATTAGAGCAAACTTCCCAAGAGACATTCCTGATATGAAGCCACATGGACCTACTCTGAAGCTGGAGAAGCCACTTGGCAAGCCCTGCCACACTAAATGCTTCCAAGGCCACAAGACTCACAAGACTTCCCATCCAGGCCTTTTATCTCCCCGCATTTGGCATCATTGTATGTGTTTTGTGAGTCTGAGGAGGACTTTATGGATTGGTGTTGAACATATGGGCTAATATTGTATTCATGGATTTGATCTGGACTGGGCTGGGATGTTTTCTCATTATTCAACTGCTCTTGTATATAAAACTCTTTCTTATACCCATACGTGTATTCATCAATTTGTTTCTCTAGACTACCCAGACACAAGGACCTTCCTTGTTATGGCTGCCCCTCCACTCTACCAAACACAGTGTCCTTTTCCAGGACCTGGTCTCTCCTGACAATACGTTCAATGTGTGTAAGATGCAGTCTTTCCATTCTTGCCTCCAAGGACCATCCTGGCTTTACTTCTTCCAACACTGATCGATTTATTCTTTTATTGCTCCATAGTGCATCCGCGATTCTTCTCCAGCACCGTGGGTTCCTCAACAGTCTTCCGTATTCAATGTGCAACTTTCAGATGCATCTGAGGAGAAGAACTGGTGGTGTTTTCAAAGTGTTGATCTTGCAGATCAGCCGAAAGCTTAACCACGACACCACCAGGGCTCCAATTGAACCACATTCAGAATAAAAAGCTGTGATAATTGTCAGGAGCGAGAGGAGAAGGAAGGGGAAATTCCTAGATAGTATGTAGACACATACAGTTTGGATGAAGAGGAAGGCAATATATGATAAAAAAGAAATCAGCAATAAGTGATCGAGATACCAAAAGATAGAAAAAATATATAATTAAATAAAAAATGAGAGCTCCAATCTCATCTGATCCACAGGTTATTCATTCAACAATTACCTACTAAGGGAACAGAAATAAAATTTAACAAAACAGAGAAATAAGCAAGACAGAATAGTGAGTAGAAAGAGATACTAAAAGCTAAAAAGAAAAAAAAAGATAAAAGTGAACCTGTAATGACCTAATAATTGGAAAGACATATTTAAAGTATTAAAATTACTATACTAAGGGTTATTATTGTACTAACGGTTAAATGAATGGATTTTTATATAAATTCACAAATAGGATTTACTCACAGAGAAATAAGTATTATGAGCAAAAGACAAATGTATATTTAAAAAATAAAAAATACACTGTCTAGAAAAATACATTTCTCTAGATGTGATGACATAATAAAGGCAAGGAAATTCAAAATTGGTAAGTGTGAGTTTTCCAAAATGAGAGTGAATAAGAAAAAATTGAAAACTAAATAGAAGATACACAAATATGTGAAAAATACCAAATTACATAATTATTTATTTATATTTCTGAAAGGAAATAAGAAAAAAGTGAGATATAGAAAATAGTTGAAGCAAAAGTGACAGAAAACGCTCCAAAAAATTAAAGACATAAGTTTAGAACTTAAAATAGTAGAGTGAAATCTACTAAGAAAATTCTTATCAAAATAATTGATGTGAGCTGAGCCCTGGTAGTGTTGTGGTTGTGTGTGGGACTGCGGCCCATAAGGTTGATGGTTCAAATCCAGCAGCAGCTATCCAGGAGAAAAAATGGGCTTCCTACTCCCACCAGGATAGTGATGTGAAAAAAAAAATTGATGTGAAAGAAAAGAAAAAAATCTTTGAAACAACCAATGAAAATTGACATTTTATAGGGGATACCAATGACTTGCATGATAGCTGATGTTTCATAAAAATATATGGACAGAGGACTGAGCCCCGGTGGCATAGTGGTTGTGCACCGGACTGCGGCCCACTGGGATGAAGGTTCGATTCCAGCTCCACGGAGCAAAGGCTGGGCCTCCCACTCCCACCACCCGGGTAGTGATGCCTTAAATATATATATATATATATATATATATATATATATATATATATACAGAGTACAATATGAAAAAGTAAATACCATATGTAAATTATTAAGGGTTCATGGGGGAGGAAAAGTGGGGGGGATAGAGGGAGCTGGTACTGGGGGACTAAGTGGAGGGAGGATGTTTCAGGGTGATGATGGCAACAGGTGTGCAAATGTGGTATGTATACAATTGACATATGTATTGATCACGATGGGATCACGAGCCCCCAATAAAGTGATTTATAAAAAAAATATTTGGAACCTAGAAGATCGTAAAATGGTATAAATATGTATATGCCAAATCATAGAGCTTCCAAATATATGCTGCAAATGTGTACTGTGTTTAAAACATTTTTAAGGAGAATTGGAAATATTCATCCATTTTCTTGGGAATTTTAATGTTTATCCAGGAGTAATTAACAGAACTAGATAAAAAATAAGAAAAAAATCACAAATGTTCAGAATACTACTCATTCTCCTGAACTAATTATTGGTTCTATAACAGTACATTAATTTCTGAAGAATACCTGTTGTGTTCAAATACCTAAGTATGTTCTTAAGGACCTGGTGGCATAGTAGTTACACATGGGACTGCTAGCCACACGGTCAGCAGGGTGAGAACACCAGCCACTTACCGAGAGAAACATGAGATTTTCTACTCCTGTAGAGTCACAACCTCAAAACCCACAGGGCAAAGGCTACCCTGTCATTATAAGTCAGCATTGACTCGATGGTACTGAAATAAACATGAGGTATGTTTGTCGAGCTAGAACATAAACTGGGGGCTGAGCCCCGGTGGCATAGTGGTTGTACGCGGGACTGCGGCCCACTGGGATGGAGGTCCCATTCCAGCAGTGGCTCCACAGGAGCAAAGGCTGGGCCTCCAACTCCCACCACCAGAGGGCAGTGATGCCCCTACCCCCCAAAAAAGAACATAAACTGGGTCATTAAAGAAGTTTCATTTGGAAAAATTTGCCTTTTTCAATATAATTCAAAGATGAAAATTTAACAAAAGATGTCCTCTGATCCTAAGGGAATTGTTTTATAAATTAATATAAAATAATTTATGCAGAAGTAATCTGCAGCTCAAAAGTAAATCACAAATATTATTATAAACTATACTTTAAAGGATAAAGAAAAGATAAATGAAAAAAAGGATAAGATGAAGCTTAATGAAGCCTTCAAGAAAACTTTATAGCACTAATGCCTAGCTTTACAAATAATATAAATTCTAATACCACTGTACTATCATTCAATTTTAAGGAATGTATTAGGCTGGGTTTTATAGAGAAGCAAAACTAGGGATGTTTACATATACTTTATAATATACACTTTATATATTTATAAAATATATATTTTGTGTATATATGTTGCTAGTCTGGGTAGACTAGAGAAATAATTTCATAGACCTGCATATGCATATAAGGGAGAGGTTTATATACAAGAGGAATGGAACACTGAGAAAGCATCCCAACCCTGTCCAGTCCTAGTCCATAAGTCCAATATTAGCCCAGATGTTCAATACCAATCCAAACATCCCCTTCAGACTCATGAATTACGTCCAATGACCCCAGGACAATCATAGGCCAGTAGGTGCAGGGTCTTGTGTATCTAGTGGCGGTAGAAACATCTCAGTGCTACCAGGGGTCTCCCCGTGCTTCTTCCAGTTTCCAGGGCTTAGGGTCTATCAGCATGCTACCATGTGTCTTGTCAGCCGCAATGTCTGCCCCAGAGACCAAGTCTTGTGCCTTGTCAGGATAGCATAGATTTCCCAGAATTCTCAGGAGGAAGCCATGCCCACACAGAGGTCTCATTGGCTATCTCCAGGTTGACAGACTAGACTCCACCCCTACACTCCCATTCCTGAAACTGACATGATACAGGACTGCCGTGTGTGTGTGTGTGTGTGTGTGTGTGTGTGTGTGTGTGTGTGTGCATTTATAAGAGTTCACCCAATTAGAGAGGTGGATAAGTCCAGTCCAGTCCTAAATCTGAGTGTTAGAATTTAATCTGGAGACTTCTTCAAATGTTGCTACAGACATTGACAAATTGAATATCATTATAGATGTCATACATCAGTGGCTGCAAAGGTGGATGAAACTGAAGCCAGCACGATCAGAAGGCAGGGCACTAATGGCTCCCAGGACAGTGGATAATATGCCAGGTTACTGGGTCAAGTCCAAAGAACAAAAGGTCTGCAATTGAGATGCAGCGTCCAAACTCAGCAAAAAGCAAATTAGTTTTTTTCTTCTAATAATTTTATTGGGGGCTCTTACAACTACTACAACATTCAGTACATCATTTGTATCAAGCACATTTGTACACATGCTGCCACATACATTTCCAAACATTTCCCACTTGAGCCCTTGGTACAAGCTCCTCCATGGCTTACTTGGTTCTTTTTCCTTCCTTCCTTCCTCTCTCCCTCCCTCCCTCTCTTCCTTCTTTCTTTCCATCCTGTCTTTTCTGACTGGAAAATATGTTTGCTTTAGGCATTCGATAGCTTCTGTGAGGCATTAATTCCCACATTATTTTATTCACATTTATATTGGACAGTGTCAGGCAGAGTAACTGAATGTTACTAGATGCTTAATTCATTTGATCAATCCTTCATTTATGTATTCTTCAGATATTTCATAAATGCCGCCCCATGACAGGCACAAGGAACCCTGGTGATACAGTGGTGTAAGCGTTGTGCTACTAACCACCAGGTCAACCATTCAAACCCACTGGCTGCCTCAAGGGAGAAAGCTGAGGTTGTGCCTCAGTAAAGATTTACAATCTTGGAAATTTTGTATAGGGTTGCTATGGGAAAGAATCTACTGCATGGTAGTGGGTTTTGTTTGTTTGTCTATATAGGAGGTATTGTTTTAAATTCTGGCAATATTAAAACAAACAAACACAAGCCTGTTGTCTTTGATATGAATCAGCCTTGAAGCAGCCCCTTGTGTTAATAGAACACTCTCTTGCTGGGATCTTCGTGAGTGTCAATCAACAGGTCTTTCTTCCAGGATGCTGCTGCATGGTTCCTCCACCAATCTGTCATTTCCTACTTGAGCACAGGGAAGGTCCAGCACCAGGCAAATATTTGTTAAATGAAAGAGAGAAGGTGAAAATAATTCATATGGAGGAAAGTAAGTAATAAAGAGGATTGCAAATCTATTTTTCACACACATTTTCTTTTTCAGGGTCTTATAACTGCATCAAAATGGATGCGAAATAAGCAATATTACTTTTGCTTTACAAATATGGAAATGGAATGAGGTGCGAAGAGTCTCATCACGATGAAGCTAGGTCACACGCAGCTCGAGATCCAGAGAGGAGAACTCACTTTCGTTATTCTTCCTTGAAAAGTGCTCCAAGAAATGGTGAAAATAAGCAAGCTTCACAACTTAGAATTGATGAAGTCTGCCACCCTCTTTTTCCAAGCAGAGGGGCAAAAATAGGGCGGAGGGTCCTTTCAACGCTCACCCATTGTTCACAGAGGAGCTGTGGCTGCGGCAGTGACCGTGCCTTATTAAAAGAGGACAGAAGCATGGCTGCGTTGACAGAAGTTTTCTCTCGTGGCCTGCAGAGGATCAGCTATTCATCATGCACTGTTATTTATTTATCATATCTAAGACATCGCTTTCAATAGCACAAATGTGAAAAAGCGGGTTCCATTTTTCTCTGGGGAGACTGACGCTGATGAGTCCATAATTAAAAACCGCCTCAACAGCTGACACTCGTGTCTCTCTGAAAAGCTGCAAAAGGGCACAGGAGCCAAAGAAAAGCTTCTTCTTATGAAGTTAAATCAAACGTTGTCAATATCGGGGAAGGGATGTGCAAAAGGGAAGGAGAAGGAGGACGGGACCTGGTGGACTGCTCCATGGGAGTTCAAATGCAGAGATTCAGTCTGATGTGCGAGGGCGCTTAACCGTAGAGATGCTGGGAGACAAGCCCGCCGGAATATTTGGTCCTGATCAATCAGTGGGCCCCTTACTACCGACGAGTCGGACTTGGGTTCCCACGCATGCGCTGGAGAGAACTGTGCCTCATAGACTTTTGATGATGGAGTTTCTTCAGAAGTAGATCTTCAGGTCTTTCTTTCAAGATACCTCTGGGTAGACTCAAGCTGACAGCCTCAATGTTCAATTGAGCACTGTTTGCAGCAACCAGGGCCCTCAATGATGCTAGATGAGGGCACTAAATTACCTCTAACTCAAGTTCCCCAACTAGAGTTAGAGGTAATTATAGAATAAATTTATGATGATCCATCTAAAGAGATGACAAAGAAGACAATGACAGAACCAAAATATATTAGTCAGCCTGAAAAACTGCAATAGACATTGAAATCCCCAAATGGACAATAAGCATTCATTTCTGCTGGACATAGGAAAGAAGGTAGCCCTGCTGGAAGTACAGGAATATAATCAAATGAAAAGAACTGAACATTTAATGACTATTTGCATTTTCCTCAAACCAGATTACTACTATGGGGCAGAGTATTAATTTTGTTTTGAATTATCTTTTACTAGCCATGTGAGTGTGCATGGATACAGCATTGGTTGTTGACATGGGAGAGGGGCAAGAAATGACAGGACCCAAAGAGTGCAAAGCCTTAGAGCCATTATTTTCTTTCCGCAACTAAGAAGGCACAGTTGTTATTTTTGTTGACATTCTCTGTGAAATATCTTCCTACGTCCATTTAACTTCCATAGACCTCCAGAAGCTGGTTAGTGGTGCTAAATTAATTTTGAAATATCCTTATGTGCCTTTTTCTAGCCTTCTTCTAGTTATGAGAAACATTCCCAGGATACAGTTCCTTTTCTAATGAAATACTTTCACGTTTGCTTCAGTTGCATTTTCCCTTCCAAAGCTTCAAAACCACCAGGCCTGAAATTTTCAATATTTTTTAGAATTCTGCTAAAGAGAGGGAAAATGTCAAAGTTCATGAAAGGTTTCAATAAAGCAATATAAATGAAAAAGGAATTACCAGAACTTACTGCTTTCCGCACAGCATTGACCTTAAACATTTTCCATCTATAATTTGCAAAGGAAAAGGCCCACTGAGAGAGAATAAAACAATAGAATAAATATAAAGGCATCATTCAAGTCTTCAGGTTACTCACTGCCATCAAGTCAATCCCAATTCACAACGACTTTATAAGACACAGGATTTTGCTTTCTGTTAAGCTCTATGGAAGCAGATGGCGTGCTTCCTCATTCTCAAGTCTGGCTCCACATCTCTCCAGGTTAAACAAGGTTTTCTTGGAGGTTTATTGCAGAGGGTATACACACATACCACGGACACGCAAAAGCCAGCATGAACAATGCAAGAGATATAACTAAATTGCGCACAGGAAAAAATATAAAACTCTCAATGAAACAAGGGAATAAGAAGAGAAATCGTGACAAGAACCAACACACGTGTCCTGATTTTAGGCTCTATGAAAATATTGAAAGCTTTTCAAATCTCTTCTGTCTTGCTAAATTTTACAAAAAGAACTTGTCTTCTTTGACTTATGGATTTGGGCCATTGTGAAGATGTTTGTCCAGAACGTGATGATTCAGTTGGTCAGATCCATTCCTACAGGCTTATTTTGCTAAAAGTGAAAGTTTGAAGAGAGCATAACACTGGAAATCAGAGAGACAGATAAAAGCAAAGTAATATTAAGAATAAATATTAGAAGTCATTTAAAAATCTCTGTTAAGTAGGAAAAAGTACAATTCTTACTGTGTGACAATTTCTTCCTGGTTCATAATTTGAGTGTTCACTATAGTGAAAGGGAAGATACCACAAACCTAAAAATGAGAAAGTAATGCCTCTGAATTCAGCAAAAGAAAATGAGATGCATTTACTAAAAAATAGATAATAGGTGAAAATAATAATCCGTGGATTTTAAAAAATGATCTTTAAATCATATCTACAATTGACAAATGGCACAGTTAACATATTTAAAGTATACAATACAATTGTTTTTAGTATATCAACAGAGATGTGGAGCTGTACCTTAAACACATTTTATAACATTTTCATCACCCTAAAATAAGCCTTGAACCACACCCACTCTTGAGGTATCACCCCTCATGTAATTGCACCAGTAACTCCAGGTAAGGGTTAAACTACTTTATAATTATCTTGAGTTATATATTCTGGTCATTTCACATATATGAATTTCAAACAGATTCTTTATGATCATCATTTCATGTTCCAATATCTAATCATGCCCCCAAATCCTGATGTAATTTGTTCCTTATATTGCTGTAATCTCCTTTTAAAATATTATGCACAAGATATGTAAATATCAGCAAGGATAGCACTTAAAATAATGCAGCACTTCAGACAACCAAAAAGTTAATCAATGTAATGCATTAAAAATGTGCAACTTGTGGTCTAAAATAATGGAAGCAATTGAGAAAACAAGTTTCATATAAGGTTAATGGTTATTAAAATATTTATAAAGTATAGGAATTCCCTGAAATAATTTATTTTAAAAGATATATGATGAGCAGAAAGCTATTATTCACAAAAACAATATAGAAAGTATCAGTTTTCAGCAAGACAACTGATAATGGAGGAGCAAAAGAGATGAAATGAAAAAATTAGATAGTTTCTCATTTTCGCACAACAGTAAAGAGCTATCATCAGCATCTTTCCTTTGATAACTTGAGGGAATAATAGCCCCTCTCTGCTTTATAAAAACATACAGATGCACAGAAATAAAAGTTTAACACAAACTCAAATTTGGAGAGAATCATATCAATGAAAAATGGTACCTTAGGAGTGACTGACCCTCATCTCTCCTTCTGACTTCCACTGCACAGTTTTCATACCCAACAGGGTCTTGATAAATTCATATCCACTGGCTGCATAGCCACGCTTTTGCTTTAATGGTTGTGCTTTGTTTTCATATCCAACTTCACTTTGTTGCACAAGACATTTAACTAGGACTAAAGTTCACCTATGGCTGAAGTAAATCCCCTTGAACTATGCTTCCACGACACTCTCAACATTCACATCAACTTCATTCATACGTATTTGCTTTCCTGTCTTGTTAAGGTGACACATGATACTTCTCTCATATTCATCGATCATAAATATACTATACCCAATAAATAGTCTATTAAAATATTTGTTAAATGAAAAAAAATTGTTGAATGAATGAGTAAGCATGGATGAATGCTTGATTACAAAAGCAGAATGAGCCAGCAAAAAAATTAAAGAAACGTTATAACAAATATTAATTACTTATTAAGTACAATGTTTTTTTGTGAACATTTGGTGGATGAGTAAGTCTCACAATTTTAAATGAAAATATGATTCAATAATTGACACTTGGGCTAATAGTGCATACGAGGAGAGAAAAAGACAAAGAAAGAGGCAAACCAAAAAAGTTGGCTTTTTTCCCTGAGAGGTGAAAATCTGAGTGTTTTAAAATGTAACTTTACCCCCATTAGAACAGTGCTGGCTCAGGAGCCAGCTTGGGGAGAGCATGGTCGGACCCCAAAGGCCGGGGTTGGGGTTTTCAGGGGCTGGACAGGGCCCTTCTCTGGGGGTTCCTGTGACCAAAGTGTCTGGTGCTGAGACCGCGTAGGAAGTGCCAAGTCCTGCCCCGGAATTGTCCTAAGAGTCCCCAAGCCTCCTAGTTCTCCCTCGGACCAGAACTGTGGTCACCGCGATACCAGCCCCATGCACGACCCAGTGGCCCCGGACCCACGGAACAGTAACGAGGACACAAAGCAGCAGCACTGGGCACGCCTGCCATCCTTAAATAGATTTATGGAAATGGCTCCAAATTACAGCATTTAGAAAATAAAGATAATATCAAATGCAAAAAAATAGAATAAAAAATAAAATGTAACTTTAGTTTCGCTCGCTCTCTTTTCAAATTCAAGGACTTAGAAGGGCTTTATTTTGTTGGTGGAAGTTATTTGCATTTCTGGTAGGGCCTTCCATATTCGGACTTCCTTGGCCTTTAGTTTGGTTTCACAACTTTAAATGCTTGCTCTCTTTGAGTTCTACTCTGATAATCAATAACCGTACTTTACTTTTCTAATCTGCATTTACTAACCAATTTTTATAGTTGAATTCTTTATATTATGGGAGACCATATCTGTGTACTATGTTCTCACACTGTTCTCATTCTCACTTTAGTCTCAAAAATATTACTAAATATTAAATTATCACTATGCACCCTTTTGCCAAAAAGTTTACATTATCTCTTGGTTGGATGAAGGTCACCCTGGATAGTTTTCTTTAGAGAAACTCCTAGTGGCACCTCAGTTCTTTCAGGGGTGAGCTCATTCTTTCAGGGGTGACCAGGATAATGAAATGAGCGGTTAATGGAATCCAACATTTTTAGATCAAACTTTCATTGAATTTCTATAAACTGCAGCTCCACTGTTCCCTAGTATTGTATGTTGTTGATTTTGAGAGGTCTAAACTTAATGCTATTTTCTTACTTTTTGCTTCAAGTGTAAGTTCATTTTTTTATCATAAGCTACAATAGCTTTATTAGGGTATGTCTCAGTGTTCAACATTCAATTATTTTAGGGAACCAGTGGGTTTTTAAATATGCCTGAAACTTAATGTTGATAAAGTTTAATTTTCAAAAGACTTGGTTCTAGTACAACTGGCAGCAGTTTGACATCATCAATGGCTCCTGGAGAGAAAAGACCAGGAGATCTGCTTCCATGAAAGACTGCAACCTGGCAGAACTCTGGTGCCGATCTGTTTTGTAAGACACAGATGCTGGTGTCACGATCCCCTCAAGGGTGCACACAGAAACCAATGTAGATTTAGGTACCCAAGGTCACCATGAGGTGGTAGTCAGCCAGAGGGCAGCTAACAAAACAAAGATTTACTAAGCCATTTCTGAAGGGGGCAAACTGGTAACATGCTCACTTGTTGATTCCAATGTGGGGGAAACCATTTTACCTATAGGCACCTTGGAAAAAACGGTTTCTGCAATATACTTTGAAAAGCTAATTTTCCATATACATTTCTACTTATGGTAAAGAACTATTTGGCAATGGATATTGGTGATTAATGCAAACAATGTGATTAATGCAATCAATATCAATAAATTGTATACATGAAAAATGTTGGCGAAAGTAACAACAAAATATCACTATGATTAAGATTCAAGATTATTCAGAGCTCTAGGATACTTCCTTTATTCGCTTTCAATCAATACAGTCCACCCCATATACACACAGATCCACGGGTTAACCATTCCACCCCCCGAGTAACTGCTCATATAAACTGAATTGATTTCTGTCACTACATATTAGATATAAGAGAGAATTGAAAACATATTCTACACTTATAGACTGTGCATTATATAAATTAAATATATTTCTGCTACACGTGTATTTATATAAACACAATATCCTTAACTATATATTTGTATTATAGAAAACCACTGGATTTTATATAAATACAAATGTATAGCATGTTCTGCATTATTTCTAGTTTCTGTTTTGTCCTGTTTCCATGATTATATACAGTTTTCTGTGATCTGGTTCTGTAAACAGAGTTTAAATTACTGTGGTTTTTAGTTGTGGTCCAGTAGACCTTAAATCATGATAACAAGACTGAATACTTAGCATCCCTGTAAATGGATACAGATCAGGCTTTGGTAATCCATAGAATTTGCTTCAGATATCTTTTGCAAGTAGTTTGCCAAGTCTTTCTTCCTAGTCTATCTTTGTTTAGAAACTCCACTGAAAACTGTTCGGCATCACAGCAACCTACAAACCTCTCCTGACAGAGGCTATACATGGCTATACATGATGACGGCTGTACATGAAGTTTGTTGGCTAGAAATCAAACACAGCTCCCTTCCAAGGAAAGTCAGGATTCTATCGCTGAACTACAGCTTTTAGAGACTGTGTGTTGAGGTTCCCCTTGCCATGCTTCTATTCCTGCCCTTACACCAGAAGGCTATTTTAGGATGAGGGATGTCCTATGAGGATCCTTCTGTTTTTAAGAGACAGAAGATTTGCAACTAGCAAGTCTTTTCTAAGGAATTCAATAATAGAACAACCGGCACAGAGAAAGGGAGCGTGAACGGTGAGTAGGTTCCTGGTTAACAATTTAAGATGTCTGCATTGACAGGCTTCATCCACGGCACACTTGATGTCTCACTGTATTAGCTCTCTGATCTTGCCTGAGTGAAATGATCCCTCCATATCTCAGAGTATCATTATAAAATGGAGATGGTTAAGACGAATGTCTTGGAATGCTTGTTTAGATCAGTTTGGAACAAGGAAAGCGTTAGCTAGGTTGATGACTTCCCTTTAGGATTGTCTGCAAGTTCTTTTCAGCCAACTTTCCTCCTGACAGAGTAAGCAAATGTGATGGTTAGTCTTTCTTTTTATTTTAATCCAATTTTATTTCCAGTAACAGCTATGTTGACACAATCTATGTATCTGTATTCTTCATCACTTCACGTCAAAATAATGCCTGTCCAAGATTACCACTATAGGCTCTATATATTTTCAAATCCTTTAACTATGGCTCCTACTTTGGGCTATCAGTTTTCCACCTGTGCTCACTGTTGGACCTTTTTTCTTTGATTTTTGTGTTTAATTGGTGATTTTTTTGTTGTTTCCCATTTTTCAATCACTGTCTTCACAAAAAAATGGCTAAACATGGCAAAAGGAGGTCTCATGTCTCAGCTGGAATTTTATGTTGACTCTTCTATATATATATATATATATATATACACACATACATACATACCTATTACATAAAGTTTATGATGTCTGTACACATGATAGCTGTACCTGAAGTTCATTGTAATAGGTATAAAATAAATTGGGTGGTCTCTTTTTTCTAATAATGATGACAATATGTCCACGTGTGCTTTTCTCCATACTTTTGTTGTATGTCTGTAGCCTGTTTTTTTTTTTAAGGAGTTAGTGGAATAATGCTGAATTATACAGGCACCTGTATCTAAAGAGCAATATGAATTCTCTAATTTTTTATTTTTTATTTTTGGCATCACTGCCCTCTGGTGGGAGTGGGAGGCTCAGCCTTAATCCTGGAGAACTGCTGCTGGATTTGAGAACTTTCTAATTTTTGTTAAAATATTTTCTACAATAAATCTGGCCTAAGATGGTGACCTCATTAGATTTACCTCATTGTGCCTCTAAAATAAAGACCTGAGAAACCAAGAGAAACAGGTACAGGTGATAAACTGAAAACCCTGAACATCAAATAAAAGCATTAAAAAATATCTCACACATTGATTGGAAAAATAAATGAAAGTTAAATTGTGAACAGGAGAGATTTGTAGTGGAGGTGCCCTATCAATCAATATGGCATAGCAGAGTCATGTTGACCCAAACCAAACAGCAATCATGAGTAAGGAATGCACAAAGACCACTTCACAGGAACCTCAACAATACAGAGATTCTGGATTTTATGCTTTGCAATCTCCACGTGATAGCTGCATGAGTTTAGGCCAACTAGACGCTCCTGCCTACTGAGAATCATAACTAACTATGCATAGCCTTGAGAAGAGTGGGGATTCTGTAACACTTCATTGTGTTTGTGTGGGCCGGTACATTGATCAGGATGCCATTGTGAAAACAGAACAAGTGACTAGTGAGTGCTTTACAATCAGGAAAAGTGTACATCAGGGTTCTATCCTCTCACCATATTAGCCTATCTTTTTGCTGAGCAAACAATCAGAGACACTGCATTATATGAAGAAGAATGCTGCATCAGGATTGGAGGAAGACTTTTTAATATCCTCTGATACACAGACGGCACAACTTTGCATATTGAAAGTGAGGAGTATTTAAAACATTCATTCATGAAGACCAAGGGTTGCAGCCTTCAATATGGATTATAATTCAATATAAAGAAGACCCAAATCCTCACAACTCAACCAATCAGGAACATCAAGATAAAGAGAGGAAATATTAAAGTAGTCAAAGATTTAGTCTTTCTTGGATTCACAATCAAAGCTCATGGAAAAAACAGTCAGATCAAAGGGGCACATGTTGTATAAATCTGTTACACAAGGCATCTTTAAAGTGTGGAAAAGAAGAAAGTTTACTTTCAGGACTAAGATGCACTTGACAAAAGTCATGATAACTTCAATTGCCTTATATGTATATAAAATTTGGACAGTGAACCCAGAAGACAGAAAATGAATTGATGGGGTTGAGCCCCAGTGGCGTAAGTGGTTGAGTGCGGGACTGTGGCCTGCGGGCTTGGCAGTTCAAATCCAGTGGCGGCTCTCAGGAGCAGCACTGGGTAGCTCCCACAACCGCCAGAGGGCAGTGATGCCAAAAACAAAAACAAAAACAATCTCTTGACTCTTATAAGGACAAGGGAATATTTCTTAAAAGAAGCAAAGGCAACATGTTCCTTGAAGAAAAGGATGGAAAGACTCTTACATATTTTGGACATGTTCGGAGAGACAACAAAGGCCATGGAGAAGGACATAGTGCTTGGTAAAGTAAGGAACAGGGAAGACTAGGAAGCCCCTCCATGAGATGGATTGACACTGTGACTACAACAATACTTTCAACCTGAGGAGCAATTGTGAGTCTGGCTCGGGAGAGGGCAATGCTTTATTCATCAGTGCATATACTGATTCAATGGCATTTAACAACTACATCTTGGATAACATTGAGTAGAATGACGATTTCGAACACTTCATTGTGCTCATGTGTAACCTGTACATGGACCAAAAGGCAGTCAGTCAGCAGAAAAAAAAAAGAATGGCTCAAAATAAAAAAGGGGGCTGAGCCCTGGTGACGTAGTGGTTGTGCGCGGGACTGTGGCCCACTGGGACGGAGGTTCAATTCCAGCAGTGGGGCTGGGCCTCCTACTCCCACCACCGGAGAGCAGTGATGCCGAAATAAATAAATAAATAAATAAATAAATAAATAAATAAATAAATAATAAAAAAGGGGTTTATTAGTGTTGTATCTTTTCACCATAGTCTTAGAAATCAAGCATCACATCAGGATTGTAGAAATATTTATTAACACCCTTTGATATGCAGATGCCACAACCATGCTTCATGAAATCGAGGACTTGAAGCACTTATCGATAAAGATCAAAGGCTGCAAACTTAAGTATGCATTAGAACTGAATGTAAAGAATACCAAAAATCCTGATAATGTCACCAATAGACAAAGGCAAATTCTCAAAGATTTCATTTTCTTGGATACGCATTAAGTGCTACTAGATTTAACAGTCAGATATCAAATGATATATTACATCAGGCAAATCTGCTGAAAGCAACATATTTAAAGTGTTGAGGAGCAAAGATGCCACTTTGAAGAATAAGGTACTCCCTACCCAAGCCAGGGTATTTCAATAATTCATATGCAGGTGAGTGTTTAGCAATGAAACAGGGAGATTGCAAAACAATCTATACTTTGAATTATGGTTTTAGTGAAGAATTTTGAACATACTGTGAACCAGCAGAAAAACTACCAAATCTGTCTCGAGAGAAAAACAGTCAGAGTGCTTCTCAGAAGGAAGAATGGTAAGATTTTGTATCACCTACTTTGGAGTTGGCATCAATTTGATGGCATGAGTTCTTTTTGATGAGACTTTGGACATGTTATCAGAAGATATCAGTCCCAGGAAAAATGACAATATACTTGGTAAAGTTTAAGATCCTTATAAAAAGGAAAACTTTCAAGGAGAAAGCTTGACATAGTGACTGCAACAATGGGTTTAAACATCACAACACTTGTGAGAATGAAGCAGACAGTGTTCCCTGGGTTGTTTACAGGATCTTCATGAGTCAGAGCCAACTGGATTGCACCTAACAGCAACAGCAAATTCAGATTGATGTTGTAGAAAAAAATTAAAATGTGCCCTTGAGAGACAACATGTCACCTTGAATATAAGGTCACTTGGATTTAGAGACCATCTCAGGAGAGATGTTACCTATTGAACACAAATAACAGAACACCATAAGAATTGAGGGATGACACAAGCAACATCATTAATTAAGGGAGAAAATTTTCATAAAAAGGAAATATATAAGAAAAGACCAAGGTGAGAATCAGAAAAGACTATGGAACTTTCTCTTGAATACAGAGTATATTCAAAGTGAATGGATGAAATAATCAAGTAAAATAACTAAATACATAATTTCAAAGGGGAGCTCTAAAAGGGAAGGCACTTTATTCCAATGGAATGTGCAAAGAAATACTTAAAGTTAGGATAGCAGAAAGACATCACACGTTTCACAGAACTGAAGCTGAGAGAACTGAAGGAAAAAATAATCAATCCTCAAGTTGCATTATTGAAGGATTATAAGGACAACACATTGAACATTACAGGAACCATCAAAAGAAGATTGAAGGAATACAAATAGATTGAATGATTCAATAAACATCAAGAGAAGATGGAAAGAAGACATAGACTCATTCTTCCAGAAAGAACTAGTTGTTGGTCCACTATTTCAGAAGGTAGCATATGAGAAAAAAAATGGTGCTGCAAGAAGAAGTTCAAACTTCCCTAAATACATTTGTCACAAAAGAATCTCCAGGAATTGATGAAAGTTGAAGAAGCAGGAAGCACTTCTTCATCTATGCCAGGATATTTGGAAGACAGCTACTTGGCAAACTGACTGAAAGAGATATATACCATAGACACTAGTGCACAAGCTGAGATTTCAGCACATTTTAATGTAGTTTTTTGGTAAAATTAGGTGCTTTGACTAATACTTGAGACAGATTATAGTGAGTATATACAGTATTTTGCCCATTTCAAAGAAAGGTGATCTAACAGAATACTCAAAGTATAGAATGATTTCATTGATATCTAACAAAGGGAAAATTTTTTAAAAAATTGACAGGGAACTTCCAGCCACATATTGCAACAACACATTGACAGGGTACTGCCTGAAGTTCAGGCTGGATTTGGAATGAGACATAGAACAAAGGATATCATTCATGACTGATGCCAGATGGATCTTGGCTGAAAGCAGAGAATAAAAGGAAGATGTCTACTTGGGTTGGATTAGCTATGCAAAGGCATTAATCTTAAGAAGAATGAGAATTCCAGAATTCTTCATTGTCCTCATTCAGACTTTGTACATGGATCAAGAGGCAGTTGTGGAAAGAGAGAAAAGGGATACTATATGGTTTAAGGAAACCTGTGCCTACTGCATGCTTTAAGGAAAAGTGTGCCTCAGTGTTGTATCCTGTCTCCATAAAAAGTCAACCTATTTGTTGAGTAAATCATCAGAGAAAATGGATTATATATAAAGAGTGAGGCATCAGGATTGAATGAAGGCCAACTAATAACCTGTCATGTGTAGAGGACACAGCATTGCTTACTGAAAATGAGGAGGAACTAAACTACTTCCTCATGAAAATCAAGGATAGCAGGCTCCACTGTTGACCACAACTCAATGTAAGGAAGACCACAAGCCACACAACTGCAGCAATAGGTAACATCAGGATAAATGGTGAAAAGTATGAAGTTGGCAAGGATTTTGTCTTACTTGGATCCACAATCAATGCTCATGGAAGCAGTAGTCAAGGTACCAAAAGACTTATTCCATTAGGTAAATCTAGTGCACAAGATCTCTTTAGAGTACTGAAGAGCTAGGACAGTAATTTGAGAACAAAGGTGTGCTTGACTCAAGTCATGGTATTCGTTATTGTATCATATATATGTGAAAGTTGGACATTGAATAAGGAAGACTGCAGAAGCATAGATGCATTATGGTGCTGGAGAAGAATATTGAAAATACCATGGTCTGCTCAAAGGATTACTGATCTTGATTGGAAGAAGTAATGCCAACGTGCTCTTTACAGGGAAGTATGGTAAGACTTCCACTATGCTGCTTTGAATGTATTTTCAGGAGAGATCAGACACTAGAGAAGAATATCATGTTTGGTAAATGGAGGAAGTCTGAAAAAGAGGAAGGTCCTTGACAAAATGAATTGGATTACACCAACAGGCCCAGGTATATGAACAGTTGTGAGAATGGTCTAGGGCTGTGCAGTGTTTCATTCTGTTGTGTGTAGTATTAATGTGTTAGAATCAACTTAAAGGCATCTACCAATAAAAAGTTATGATAATTCTGCTTTAAAATTTTTAAAATAGGTTATTTTTCTTCAATATATTTGAACACTTTGAGAACAAATAATGTAGAGAATGAGTCATATATTTAAAACCACAAAAAAGGGTAAGAGCTGATGTGGATGAAAGGACATTAATGTACTCTTATTGGAAAATACTTTTTAAACATTACCAGGCTATAAACCTGTGACATGACAATACAGAGATAAGTGGGATAACATAGAAAAACAAAAGTGGTTGTAATCTAGAAGGCTTTATGTTTAAAATAGTTTAGTTCTTGTTTAAAGGTGATGGAAATTTACGCAGTTAAGGTGAGAATAATTGGCAAAAATGATGGAACAGTGGCAGAAGGTTTTGCCATAAAATAGTTTACACAGACATAGATGATACTTTATTTTTATATTTTAAAATTATATTGGCAAGTTACAAAGAATTTTTTTGTATTTATTTGTCCCAAACTTATCTTTGAGAAATCCCAGTCTTGCACAAATTGTAATCAAACTTGTGTTAGATGCCAGTACTTCATTTTGCAATCAGATGTTAGACCAAAGTGATGATACACATCATCCCCTTTGTACTGAAGGAATCAAGAGTCCTTTAACTGGACAATTTCAATGATGCAAATGATGCTTTGCTATTAACACTTCAATGCAATATGTTTGGGCTCATAGGTGTACAGTTTTAATACTCAACAATATCAACAACAACAATACATCTGAAGGAAGAAGATAAGCGCCTACAAACCTTTATTTAAGATTTTTCTCTCATGCTTACTGGAAGGAAACAATTTTGTGAATTTCCTCAAAAGCAGTGCTTTAGTTTTTACTACAATTTGATTCTCCTATTCAGGAAGAAATGGAATTGAAAGAGGTACTTGAAATGTTTATTGTAGTTTCCCCTTGCAAATATATTCCATTTGAATGCAAAATAATTGGGAAAATAAGTTCCCACTCTTAACAAAAGGTGACCAATTATGCTGACTTCATAGGAAGTTTTTTTAAAAAATAATCATTTTATTTACATTTCTTCAAACCTTTTATTATAAAAAGTTTCAAGCATGGAAGAATGTAGAAGTTTCTGATGAACACCTGCTTCTACAATGAACTTTTACCATATTTTATCAAGTAATTGCCAACTTATAGACTTTTATTCACAAATTCATCTGATTTTTCTATGGATTTTTCAAAAAGGCTGTAGAGTGTAAAAATATTAGACTATATATGATATGCATGTTTCCATTTTAATTGTTCTTACGTGCTATCAAGTATATTTCAAATCATAGTGGCTTTGTCTATGACTAAAGGAACGATGTCCTTTCCTGTGCCATTAGCACAATTATTATTATGTTTTAACTTACTGCTGCAGCCAGCGTGTCAACCTGTCTTGGTAATCTAGCTTCGTCTTTTTTGATGTCTCTCCATTATACCAAGCATGATGTCCTTTTGTTTTTGTTTTTGTTTTTTGTTTGTTTGGGCATCACTGCTCTCCGGTGGTGGGAGTAGGAGGCCCAGCCCCACTGCTGGAATTGAACGTCCATCCCAGTGGGCCGCAGTCCAGCGCACAACCACTACGCCACCCGGGCTCAGCCCATGTCCTTTTTTAAGGATTCGGTCCTTCTGATAACAATTCTAGATTAGGCGAGACTTCAAAGAAGCTCTCTGGCTGTATTTCTTTCAAAAGTAACTCCCCTCCTCCCTCCCGCCCGCCCTTTCTGGTGGTCCATGGTTCATTCAACATTCTTCAACAGTACTATAACTCAAATGCATCAATTTCTTTTGTAATCTTTCTTACTGGTTGTGCAATTTTTCACAAAGATTCAAAACAATTGGAAATTCCATGGTTTGGGGCAGGTACACCTTAATCTTAAAAATCACACTTGTATTCTTTAACACTTTAAAGATGTCTTGTGTGATGAATTTGCCTAATGGAATATGCTCTTTGATTTCTTCTCTGCAGCTTCCATAAGCATTAGTGTGAATCAAAGCAAGACGAAATCCTTGACAACTTCAATCTTTTCTCCCTATTGTAATACTACATGTTGGTTCTCATTGAGAGGATTTTGATTTTATTTAGATTGAGTTTTATGGCTGCGGTCCTTGATCATCAAAAAAAAATGTTTCAAGTTCTTGTCTTCCTGGGGAGCAGAGCTGTGTCATCTTCAGATTGGTCATCTTACTTCTTTTCATCCTGATGCCACTTTCTTCTTCATATAGTAAACCTTCTTATATTCTTTTCTTAACATGATAAGTAAGTAAGAATGGTGCAAAGATACAACCCTGACACATATATTCCTGATTTTGAACGATGAAGTATTCCCTGTTATGTTTGCACAAATGCTTCTTCTTCCATGTATAAGTCTGGGTGAGTATAATAAAATATTCTGAAATTACCATTTTTTCATAGCTGCTTTTAGTTTGTTATTATACATAGAGTCAAATATCTTTGCATATCAATTGTGATAAGAGATATAAGAACCCCCAATAGAAGTATTTGAAAAAATAGAATAAACCAGGAATATATATAATTTTTCATACTTATATAAGCACATTTTGAAATATGGGAAAACATAAATAAGCATATTTTTTCTGCTCTATTTTCAGTCAACATTCATTCATTGATATTCTTTGTTCTATGTCTTCTTCTGGATTCAGCCAGAATTTCTAGCAGCTCTCAGTGGATATATTTCTGCCACTGTTGTTGAGTTATCTTAAGCAAAATTTTACTTGCATGTGATCTTCACAATATTGAGATTGTTCTACAATTTCCCGAATGATGACATGTCAAAAGTAGGTAAGACAACATCTTTGGAAGGTTGCCTTTCTTCAAAACGAATACCAATGTGATTCTCTTCCAGCCAGTTGGCTAGGTCTTCAAATTTCTTGACACAGACAAATGAGTGCTTCCAGAGATTCTTCATCAGCTTTTGAAAACCTATCTGCCAGTATGCCATCGTTTCATTGATTTTTTTTTTTACTAATGCCTTCAGTGCTGCTTGTACTTTTTCCTTCAATATCATTGGTTCTTTCTCAAATGCCATCTCTTACAGTGGTACAGTGACTCTTGGTGCATCACTCAGTAATTAACCCACAGAATCTGTTGACTCTTGCAACTTAAGGTTTGAATTTTTTTCTTGAGTTTTTGTTCAGCGTAACATAGGCTGAGCCTGTTCTTTTTTTAGTTTTGTAACTCTGGGTGTTTGCACATTTAATTTGACACAAATTAAAAATATTAAAATATAAATGGCTTGAAACAAAAGTGAAGGGGGAAATGCATGTAGATGAAACCTCCAGAGACCAGGGATGTGAGTGGTCTTCCTTTTGCACAGAATGCCTTCGAAAATGGACTGGGACCGATGTAACGAGGCCAAATTCCAGTACCGTATCACTTGATCTTCCTTTGGACACA
Source organism: Nesogale talazaci (assembly GCA_004026705.1). NCBI lineage: Eukaryota > Metazoa > Chordata > Mammalia > Afrosoricida > Tenrecidae > Nesogale > Nesogale talazaci. The sequence continues at coordinate 136,734 of PVJH01002503.1, read as the reverse complement.
TTTTAAGTTTGCTAGAATTTTTACTATTTTCTATTTCTTTTCAAACTGAGGTTTATTTCTGTTGTATTTGGTTATTGTTTGTAACTCTTCACTTTTTCTATGTGTTTCTCTATAATTTTTGGTATAAGAAACCCAGAGAGGATTAATCTACAGAGAGTAACTGGATGAAGTGATCCTAGGAGGATAGACCAAGAAGGTTTGGAGGAAATGAGGAACTAATAACTGAGTACAAGAAGGAAGAACCTGTTCAAATACTGTGGTAGTGATTATATAACATGTTTTTACATGCCTGAACCCTTGGATTGTATGTGTCTGCCTTGTGTCCTAATAAAACCTTATGTGTATATATATATATATATATATTTGTGTGTATCTATATATGTATAAGGTCTTCTTGAGCAGTCCTTTGAAATTTTCTCTTCATCTCCTTTTATTTATTTATTTATGTTATTTAAAGATCATTTTATTGGGGGCTCTAACAGTTCTCATAGTAATCCATAAATCAATTGTATCAAACATATTTGTACATATGTTTCCATCATTCTTTGCTACACATTTGCTTTCTATTGAGCCCTTGGTATCAGTTCCTCTTTTTTCCCCTCTATCCCCACCCCAACCTCATGAACTCTTGATAAATTATAAATTATTGTTTTCATATTGTAAACTGACCAATGGATGTATACCCCTGCAAATAAACAGAAATCGTATTGTTGTGTAAAGGGGGTGGGGTTGAAACAGAGACCCAAAGTCCATATTTCAAAAACAGAACATCCCCGGAGGGGTCAATCAAGGTGCAGTAAAGCACTCATGAGACACAACACTTCTCACATTCCTTGAGGCTTCCTCACCCCTCACTATTGTGACCCCAGCACTACCTTTCACTGAGGGCTAGACTGGAGCAGGTGTATAGACACTGCTAAAGAGATAAGAACCACGAAACATGGAATTCAGCAACAGGTATGGAAGTAACCAGACTAGAACAGTAGGGGGAAGGTGGGAAGAGGAGGGAGGAGAAGGGTTAGATCAACACATAACCATCTCCTTTTATTCTATAGTTTCTACTTTGTGCTTTAGTTAATCTATGATCAAGAACAAATTTCTCAGTCTATTTGACTATTTCATTTTATCTTTCTTTCTTGTCTTGTTAATTATTTTCTGCTTTTATGTATGACAATGTGTATGTGGTCCCACAGTTCCCCAAGTTTTCTGTTATTAGTATTCAGTGTGTCAAAATGTTCTTGAGATGTATTCAATAGTAAGGTGGAATATACTGAAGGTCATATTTTGGCTCTCTTCGACTTATTTTAATATTGTTCAAATTAAATTTGAACTTACCTATGCACAATTGATGGTCTCTCTCATACTCAGTGCCTGGCCTCACTTGACTCCTCATCTTGATCCTTACCATCACCTCTTTCTACAGATGAAGTCACTTTGGCTTTGTGTGTTCAATCTCGAGAGTCCATGTGGACTGTTGTTCCAAAAGTTGTTTTCAATTAAATTGTTGGTTTTTCAAATTATATCATGTTTATATATCCTATCCTGTTCTATTTGTATCACCAAGGACATATGGTAGTTTCCAACTACTATCCCTTAGTTCTTGTTTCCAATATTTACATTTTAGTCACCAACAATTATCAATGTATATTGATTGCACAATAAATTTCAAATGGAAGATTTTGGCAGATTCTTCAAGTTCTCTTTCACTGCTTTTCAGAATTGTTGCACGATCGTTCCATTGATTCAATTTCCTGAAAGACATATAGAGATTATCCTACCACAGGCAGTATTGTGCTTCATGATAGATTTTGAAATGTTTTTCTGACAATAAATGTAACAACATAACTTCTATTGAATTTCTCATTCTTGAATTAGTAAGAAGTACGATTGGCTGATTCAAAGTGGTCGATTAATGCTCATTTGAATTTATTTATGCCATGACATTTATGAGTTCTAGTTTATTCTGGACAATTTACAGTTGTCCAATTTCATAATTTATACATTCCAACTTCCATTATTGATAGGTTTGCAGGTGTTTATTCTCATTTTGTGACATATACCATTAGCAAATTTTACTCTATAAATTCTATCCAAGCTTTACTCTATCCATCTTATTGTGGTCATCTTCACTTGGAAAAATCAGCTCCTCCTCAAAATATTTTAAGTCTCCTGTCCCCTGTGGTGGGGGGGGGGTTCATATTCTGGCACTATATCTGACAATGTTTTGTTATAGCCATGAGGTTTTCTGTTGGTAAGTCCTCATAAGTGGACAATATTTTTATTCTTTATAATGTGTTCTAAGTATGGAGGCTCTGCTAAAACCTATTCTCTTTAGGTGATCCTGCTAACATGCAAAATATGAATAATATAATTTCCAGCATCACACAGCACATAAACCATCACAATAAAACAAAATGACAGACAAATCGAGGTTGCAGTGTTTAGGTACTCATAAATTCTTGAGTTTGCATACTATTCACCGATATTCAAGATTAGCTTATGCTTTTTGTGATAGATCATTTTACTGGGAGGCTGTTATAACTCTTACAGCAATCCATATTTCAATTACATCAAGCATATTTGTACATATGTTGCCATCATTATTTTCTAAGTATTTACTTTTTATTGATCCCATAGTATCAGCTCCTCTTTTCCCCTCTGTAACCACCCTCCCCTCGATGCCTTGATAAATTATTATTATTTTCATATCTTATGCTGACTGCTGTATCGCTTCCCCCATGATTTCTGTTGTCCATCTTCCTGGAGATGATGGGGGTGGGGGGTGGAGGTTATGTGTCAATCATTGTGACCAGTTCCCTCTTCTTCCCCTTTTCTCCCCACCTTCCCACTACCTTTCTGGTATTGCTACTCCCATTCCTGTTCCTGGAGTCCAAGGATAATTAGATTTTACATGCATGTGGTTCAGTCAGTATTCTCAGTGGCTCGGCAATTAGGCCCAAGAATCTCTCATGATATTGTATATACACACACAATTTAATCAATTATAATGAAATCTGTTGTGAGCAGCCAGTCAGTTTGTAGATCAGTGTGGAATGCAAAATACTTGCTCACATTAGTCTCAAAGCAACTGAAAGCGAGTTTCTTGCTGGGCAGGGCCTAGTACCTATAGAAGTGATTGCCGCAGGAAAGGCTGCTTGCTTCTTGCTGGATCTGGATTGTTTGTCTGCCCTTCCGCTCTTCAGATGTGAGCTGCAGCCTCGTCATATTTAGTCTGCTGACCCTGGGAGCCTCTCGTCTGACTCACCAACCTTGGAATCACTGAACTTTGCGATCAATTGACCTGATCTCTTGACCTTTACTTCCACTGCCACTACATGCAGCCGCCTTCAGTCTTCTGCCTTCACGTTGCCACTTCCTGGTATATCTTCTTGTTTCCTGGATGGGCTTCCTTTTCCCTGATTCTTTAAGAGTCAGGATAACTCACCAAACATCATCTGACCCATGGCCTTCGCATCTACCTGGACTCAGATTTGATCATTCCAACAAAGATGTGGATCATTTCTTGATTTTCTTTTCTGTCTCTCTTTACATAGGACCTACCTTAATATACATTATAGGCAAATAGCATCTCTAGCAAAATGGACATATCTTTAGAATACTGCTTGTTTCATTTGGAATATACATCTGCTAATAAAACCAAATCCATTTTAGTGTTTAGAGAAGTTGCATTAATCCAGAAAGCTCCTTCATACTGCTTTCTTGACAATATGCACACCCATGTTCTAAGAGACAACTACCTTATTATTTTCCTCTATAAATTTTTGCTTGCTCAAGAATACTATTTTTATGATTTTTCATGTAAAATGTATTTTGTGCAGGTCAAAAATTTTGAGATTGTTTACAATTTTTTGATGTTAAGTTATAAGGATTCTGATGCATTTTTTGATATTAGACCTTTATCTGATATAAAACAAAACATTAAACCAACTGTCATTTCATACATTTAAAAAAGTAGCACATGAGCAAGAACCAAGGATATTGAAGATATGACCCTAACTTGCAGTGAAAGCATTAGGCAAAATGAGTCTCCAGTAAGTGATGAAATTCTAATTGAAATGTTTCAATAAGTTGATTAGACACTCTTAAGCATTCACTCACTTATGTTAAGAAACTTGGAAGACAGCTATTTGTCCAACAGAATGAAATGAATCCACATTTACACATATTTCCCCTCCAAAAAAGATGATGCAACAGTTTGGAAATTATTGAACAATATTATTAGTAGGGAGCATTGCGGATGTTACATAGATAGATATTCCTTGAGAACAAATAAAACAAAAACTGTTTCATTGTTTTAAACTGACTCAGCAAAATCATTCAGCTGTGTAAATCATAACAAGTTACAGATAGTATTGAGATGAATGGGAAAACTAAAGTACTCCATTGTGCTCATGTGAAACCTGTACAATAACCAAGGGGTTCATGTAATATGAGCAGAACAAGGAAATATTGTAAGGTGGTTCCCAATCAGGCAAGGGGTATGCTGAGCAAGTAGTCCAAGAAACTGGACACTCTGAAGAAAATCTCAGAATGAAGACTGATAGAAGTCTGATTAATATCCTTAAATATGCAGATGATACAACGATGCTTGCTGAACAGAAAGAGAACTGGAAACACTTGCTGATAAAGATCAAGACTTGCACTTCAGTGTGACTTCTAACTCAATATAGGAAAAACAAAAATCTTCCCACCTGGACCCATAGATAACATCATGATAAATGAAAGAGAGATTGAAGTTGTCAGGAATTTCATTTTGTTTGCATTCACAGTTAATGTTTATGTAAGTTGTATTGAAGAAATCAAACATTGCACAGCATTGAAAAATATCTGTTGTTCAAGACTTTTTTAAAACGTTGAAGAGGAAGGATGCCACTTTAAGGCCTAAGGTGTACCCATTCCAAATGACCTAATCAAAGCCATGATATTTTCAACTGTCTCAAATACATATGATATTTGGACAATGAATAAGGAAGATTTCCTGGAGTAAAAAAATATTCATTTGAATAATGGTGTTGGAAAAGTATGTTCAATGTACCATAGACTCCAAGAATAACAGAAAAATCTATCTCAGAAAAAAGTAGCCAGAAAGGTCCTTTGAAGCAAAGCTGGTAAGAATTTGTCTCATGTAATTTGAACATGATATCAGAAGGGACTAATACTTGGAAAAGTACCATACATCACGATTGGTTCAGTGAAGAAGAGTAATATTTTTAAGAAGATAATTGGCACAATAGCTGTGACAATGGGCACAATCCTAATGGCTGTGAGGGTAGTTCAGGCCAAGCAGTATTAAATTTTAGTGTGCGTAGGATCATTATGCGTTGAAACCAACTTCATGGTAACTCACAAGACCAAACAACTGCCACTGAGCCATTTCTGACTCATGGGGCCTCTATATAGAGTTCTAAGTTTTCGTATATCTTTACAGGAGTAGAGACTCACCTTTCTCTCTTGGAGTGGCTGGTGAGTTTGAACTGCCAACTTTGAGGTTAGTGATCCAGTGCATCTTGACAGTTCATATGCCTCCCATTTTTTTTTCAACCAATATGCCAGTCTCCACTTTGTTAGGGAATTCCTTTGGGAAGCAGAAATTTTTAATTTTTTGTGGTCCCTGCTGTCATTTCACCTTCACTAAGATACCTGTAGTTAGGATAATGGAATGGAACACTATGACATGAAGAATTTGGAATCCTTATTCACTGTCATTGGCATCATAACATGGTACAGATGTTCTGAAAAACAACTTCCCAGTTCACCAATAAATGCATCACAGATTTAACATGAGAAGTAGCAATTCCATTTTTTAGGACTACCACTGAAATAATTGAAAGTAGACAAGGCTTTTGAGCATGAATATACATTGCAGCACTATTCTCATTAGCCCAAATAAAGAAATAACCTAAGTGTGTGTCAATAGATATATGGATAAACAAAATGAGGTGCATATACAATGGTGCATTACTTGGTTATAGAAAGAATAACATCTGGATATATGCTACAACATAAACTTTGAAACACTATGCTGATTTAAATAAATAAGTCACAAAAGACACATCTATGGTCACTCTCACAGAAAATATCTAAATAGACACATGTATAGAGTACTTATCAATGGTTATTAGGAATAAGAAGCATCTTCATGTTTCATAGAAAACTGTTCTTGCTATAATCTTAGGGAAGCAGTTTGGTAGCCCTCTCTTCCAAAGACCTGCAGGATGGGTTTGAAGCATCAAACTTTAGGTTATCAGCTAATTACAAAATTGTGGGGTGACTTGAAAGCTAAAGGAATTGCTTCTGACAAAAATATCAAGAATATGAGAGAATAGAGGGGGAAAGAGAAGAATCATTGCTTAAGGAACACTGAGCTCTTGTTAAAGATAACGAGAACCACTTTTTTATTTTTAAGGGACAGTTATGATAGTCACATATAATTAACATCAATGTATCTGAATTATACATATAAATATTGGAATAAATGCTTTATTTAAAAACATGAATTTATAATAAAGGGATAAGAATGAGATTTAAAACATTGAAAATTATTTAGTTAAATGTATCTGTAGATTATTTTTATCAGCAAATAATGTCACATTGTATAAATAATCCACAGTTTCTTTACCCATTTTCCTACTGGATATTTTTGAGACTTTCATTTATGAATAAAATTAATATTGGTGATGAAGTATTTTGGACATTTTTGTACAAGTTCTTTTTGTGGATATGGGTTAAAATTTAGATGGTGGAAATAAAATAGCTATGGGCTTCTATTTACTTTTAATAAGTTTGTGTTAGTCTGAGTAGACTAAAGAAGCAAATTCATAAACACTCATATGTATAAGAAGGATCTTTATATACAAAAGCAATTGAATATTGAGAACACATCCAAACCCAGTCCACATCAAATCCATAAGTCTGATATTATTTAGGCCATATATCCAATACCAATCTATAAATTCCTCTTCACTTCCATGAAACACGTTTCATGCAGAATATAGGATGATCACAAGCCATGGGATGAAAAGTCTTGTCCATTCAGTAGCAGTGGAAGCATTTCAGTGCTGGCAGGGGTCTTCACATGTCTCCCAACCATTTGGCTTGTCAACTGAGAGTCTCTCAAGGAGTCAGAGTGTGTCCCTCCTCCAACAATCTATATGTCTCCTTAGCATCTCCAAATGAGCTCATCAAACTAGCTGGTTGACTGACTAAGCTCCACTCTTCACGCCTAAGTCTCAAATTGACACCAGATCATGTATCTACCATAGTTTTCTAAAGGTATGTTATTAGAGGTTCATCACAACGTACAAATACATGCACAATATGACTTAATCTCCATATTATAATGTTTAGCCTCTAACTAGAAATTTTTAGAGGAAAATTATAGAACTTAGAATTTTAAAAAGTACCACAAAAATTGAAAAATGCCAATTATGGCTATCTATTATATTTACCATCTACCTATGGAGATATAATTATATGTGCTTCTTATTATTTTTCTAGTTTGGTTAGGATATTGAAAATTGTGACACTTAACAAACACTTTGTTCTTGGGAGCATATTTATAAATCTAGCCCATCAACATTGTCTATTTACCTGAAAAGTATTTATTAAAATCTTATTGACTTTTACATATGTAACTTAAATATCCAGAACAAGACTATTTTCCAAGAAGAAATGTCAGAGTATGAGAAGAAACATTAGATTATAAATAAATGTCAGAAGTCTACTAAAATTAAAATGCACAGTAGTGCTGCGGGGGACAGCACTAGAGACAAAGTGTTGGATTAGTGCAGGATCTGACCCCATCATGCTGGGGTCAGGCACTGAGAGCAAGCAGCAGAGCAGCAAATGGAACAGAGGTGATGAAATCCCCCAGGAATTCCAAAAATAGACTTTGGAGACACTGTGTGTAACCCCATCAGACTCCACCAGAAAACACTCCTCAAGGCCAACAAACAAGCCTTGAAATATTTATAGGCTCTTCCATTTTTGTCAGGTGCTTTCTTCTTGTTATTTGATTTTTTTTTGGTCATTATTGTTTTGTTGGTTTTGACTTCCTTCATTTTTTGATTTGGCTTTGACTGGGTTTTGCATTTAGTAATGTATCTGCATGTATATTGAGTTAAGATAGGTGAGATAAATAATTCAGAGATAATAAGAATGGGTACAATGGTTTCAGGAAGATGTGGGAGAAGGGGAAGTGGGAGAAAGGAAGTGGGGGAACCAACCCAGGAACAAGAGAACAATCAGTGAACTAAAATCAATGGAAGGAAGGTCATAGTATACCTAGTGGGGATAAATCAAGGGCAATGTAGCAGCGAGGAATTACTAAACCTGAATGAAGGTCGAATATGATACTGGAATAAAAGGAAAGTAAAAGGGAATAGAGGAAATAACACGGAGACAAAAGACATTTATAGAGGCCTAAATACAGGTATGGATATGTGTGTGTATGTGTGTATACACACATATACATATATAATGAGAGTGGAATGAAACTATATACTCATATCCATATATTAAGAATTAGGGTTGCAGATGGCCTTGGTTCTAGACTCAAGTTCTCCCTCAAGTTCAAACCATTGGGACCCCCTCAACATGATCACTGAAGACAAAATGGGTGCGCAAGCAACTGTGGTGAAGAAAATTGATGAAGCACAGCTATCAAATTATATAGCATCTGAGGTCTTAAAGACTTGAAGGTAAACAGGTGGCCATATAGATGAGAAACAATAAAGCCCACCAGTGGTGGAAGAAGCACACCAGTCTGTGTGATCATGAGGTGTCAATGAAATCACGTATCAAGTATTTAAGACCCAGAACAAAGTCATACCTAGTGTGAGTGTGTGTGGTGGGGAGGGGAGCATGGAGTGGAGGTCCAATGTTCATCTGCAGACAACTTTATATCCCCTCTTGAGCCAGTCAGGATGCAGAATAGCAGTGATGAAACATACAACTTTCCTCTAGTTCTTTGGTGCTTCCTTCACCTAGCTGTCATGACCTCAATTCTACCTAACAAATCATAATAGACCAGAGCATCTACAGATAAGAGTCTGTAGTACAAGGAATCTAGGATAGACAACCCACTCAGAGCCAACAATGAGAGTAGAGATACCAGGAGGATTAGAGGAGGGTGTGGGGAGAAAGGGGGTATCAATCATGGGATCAAAATATAATCCCCTCCTATGGGTATAGATAATGGAAAAGTGGCAATGGGAGATGATGTAAGTTGCAGAAATAATAATCTCTAACTTATCAAGGGTTTGTGAGGGGGTTGGTGGGGGAAGGAGAAGGAAGAAATGGGTAACTGTTATCAGGGGCTCATGAGAGAAAAGAATGCTGATGATGATGGCGACATAGGTGCAAATGTGCTTGACACACTGAATGAATGTATGGATTGTGGTGAGATGAAAGAGCTCCCAATGAAAGCACTTTTAAAAAAATAGTTAAGCATGGAAATTCCACTTTACAAGGTGATTTCACACAACCTAGCAATTTTCTATTAACTTCCTATGTTGTAGGGAAAATACCACAGATTTCTCAGAACACTTTCACTCACACTGAATGAAAACTCTACTTTTCTGGGGGAAAGGTCAATGAATGTTGTTTCCTGGGAATGTACATAAGAAAAATCCCTCTGCTCCTGGACAAAGAACAAAACAATACTTTAACAATATCAGTAGGGCTATCCTACACTGAAGGGTTGACAGAGGACACTTCTGTACAAGATTCACCACATACAAATCAAAGTTTATCTGTCACATGGAAGAAAATCATAAAATGTCCAGGAAAACATATCTCAGACCCAATAACTGAGACTAGAACAAGACTAAAGAATATCTACCCATCCTAATCTTAACCAAAGGAATCATCAAGTCATGATCATAAATACAGTTGCCTCTGGACTAAGAGAGAAGTAAGAAGAGGGGCTCACCCAGACCCCAAGGTATATAGAGAACATCAAAAGCCGAGGCTTAGCAAAAAAAAAAAAAGGAAAACATCAGTACCCTAACATAGGCTCTTAGAAGATGTCAGAGTGTGTCCACATGAGAGGAATTTGTAGTTTGTGATTCACTGAAGTTAACTATATGAAAACTGCCCAAATGAGCACATCTCAACTCCTGACTGGCCAACTTTCTTCTCAAATGAACTTATAAGAGAAAAGCTAGCCCCTTAGCAAATATAAATATTATTTATCCTGCCTTCCAGTCTTTCATATAAAATCCTTATATTTAATCCAAAATCAAAATGCACACACACATACATACCCACACAAGGGGCGATGTAAATCACAAAAGCCTCTTCTCAAAGAAACAAACAAAAAAAAGGGAAGCAACATCACCAGACTTAGAAGTTGTCTTATGGGCAGTAAAAACAACAAAAAAGAAGTTGTCTTATTTTTGGAACTAAAAGTAAGACTTTTAGAAAAAGGGTCATTAATACATTAAAGAATCTAGCACAATCTATAAGAATCCAGCACAAACTATAAACATCATTTATAAATTGATGGGGAATTTTAGCTAAGAGATATATAATGTAGAAAAAAGGTAAATTGAAATGCAAGAAATTAAATAAAAATATAAGGGTAAGCTGAAAAGTATTGCTGTATAATAATGGAGATCTTTATTAAACAAAAATATCAAAATGTGAAGCAATTGTTTATTAACATATTCGACAACTAGGTTAACAATTTTGTGAAGGTTTATGTCTACCAATCTCACTAGTTGCAGAAGAATTCTGCACTTTTTGATTTACACTATGTTAGAATATCAATTTTGGTATGTTTGAAGAGCCCAATTAACACTCCTACTTAAAGCTCTTTTTGGTTCAGGAACAAAAAGAAGTCTTTAGGGATATCAGGGCTTGAGGTTGGATGGCGTAATATTTCCCAGTGAAATTCTCATGGGATACTCCTTGCTACTCTTGAAATATGAGTAGATGAGTAATTAAGACAGAAAAAAAATTCCTATGTACACATTTCTTGGCCCTGTTTCTGGTAAATACAGTTTTTCAATGCTTTTAAAACTTCTTCCTAATAATGTCTCATTATTGTCCTCTATGAGTCATGAAAATCTATAAAGACTACCAATTTGAAGTCCTAAAAACAATCACCATAACATTTTATACAGACCTTTCTTCCTTAAATTCATATTTGTACTCTTCCCAAACTTCCTTAAAATTCTTGATCTACCTAAAATCTGTGGTTTTAGGCAGGTAACATTCCTATAATCTTCTTGCAAAATTCCAATGATTTAGAATAGTGGCTCTCAACCTTCCTAATGCCACAACCCTTTAATACAGTTCCTCCTGTTACAGTGACCCCCATCCATAAAATTACTTTTGTTGCTACTTTTGTTGTAATTTTGCTCCTGTTATGAATCATAATGTAAATATGTGATATGCAGGATGTATTTTCATTGTTACAAATTCAACATAATTAATACACAGTGATTAATCACAAAGACAATGTACAACTATATATGGTGAAATTTTTTTCCTTTGAATTACCAATAAAATAAATTTTGTCTTGTTTTGTTTTGTTTGTTTGGGCATCACTGCCCTCTGGTGGGAGTGGGAGGCCCGGCCTTGTTCCTGGAGAGCTGCTGCTGGATTTGAACTGCCAAGCCAGTGTTCCCCAGTCCTGCACTCAACCACTACGCCACCAGGGCTCAGCCCCGAAATTTTGTCTTGAACCATAGGGTAGCATGGCTAGCTGTATTCATGTTGTGTACGCTTGTGTGGGCATATCTGCATGTGGGCAGACCCACCTGGAGATGGATAATGGAGCAGTGTCTTGGTTCCTAAGATTATCAGAAATATGTGTTTTCTGATGATTTAGGCGACCACCATGATAGGGTTCTTTGGTCCCCAAGGGGGTAGTTATCCATAGGCTAAGAACCGCTGGTTTAGAATGATGTCCACTTGAGTTTTGTTAAATAATGGTCTGAGCCCCAGTGGCATAGTGGTTGTGCACAGGACTGCGGCCCACTGGGATGGAGGTTCAATTCCAGCAGTGGCTTCACAGGAGCAAAGGCTGAGCCTCCAACTCAGCCAGTTTTGGGCAGTGATGCCCAAAATACAAAACAAAAAGAACCCCCAAAAAATAAAGAACTTGTCTTTAGATGTCCACTGATCACAGGCATGCTTAAAGATGCTCTGTTTATATTAAATCTAAGCATATATGAACTAGTCTCAATGCTTTTGGGTACATTATCATAGAGGAATGGAGAATCCTTTTTGATCTCAAGATACAGTTAATTAAAAATATTGAATGTGAAGATATACCAATAAAAATAATGATAAAATATTAGTAAAAACCAATTAAATATTAGAAAGAAAAGAGTAAAAACACAAAAATAACATAACAGATCATACAATAGAGTTGGATCATTACATAACAGAATACCAATTCAACTAACCAAGAATTCAGATGAGAGAACATGGAAGGATACATACCTGAAGAGATAAAGAATGAATTTTATAAAAATATTAAATGGTGACGTGCCATAAAGTCAAAAAATCTGAGATAGCTCAGTATAATACATTCAAAACACACTATACAGAGGCAAACTACACATAAGTCTATACATGTAATTTGAATATATGTACAAGTAATTTAAATATATTTAAATAATTATAAACAAAGATTTAGATAAATTCAAGAAGGTAGGCAGAAGCAAAGGAAACATCACATACAAAGTAACAAATGTAGTCCTGTTATCAGAATCTTTGTATACTTTAATTATTTCTATTTAGTACAATGGCTAACTGTAACTTTAGGGGTTGAAAACATATCCATTGATTATGATAGATTTTATGTCAACTAGACCCACCCCTCCAAACCTGTGGGGATGAAATCCAACCTTTTGATCAGGTTGCAACCTGATAATGCCCCATTGCTGGTGTGGCCGTTTGTATAAGGGAAGACACTGGGAACTTCTCTTTCTCTCTTGGCCTTACCCTTCCTCCTTCTTGGGCCTCTGTGTCAGTGCCTGCTGTGTGTTTCCACTGAACTTCGACCCATGCGACTCGGTACCCACCAATCTGTGTTCTTCCTGCATTCTAACTCACCTTTCTGTGTCATTGCCCTGCAGTTGAGTCAGTAAAAGAACCTGACTTACGTTTAATTTATGAACTTGCATTGGACTGGTCTGGGATTCCTTCTTGACATAAGATTCCTTCTTGTTATAATACTCTTAAACATTTCTTATACATATGTATTTCTTATACATATCTGGATGCACTGAATTTGTTAGACAACCTGGTCTAACATATTGGTTCATGGAAGGGGGTGAGGATGATCAAGACATTAATCCAAATCTATGATCACAAATATTTTCATGCAACAGTGTTTCTAATCAAGTAACCTGAAAGTAATTAAAAGGTATATTATTTGGGTGGGTCCAATCTAACTGATGAGCCCTTAAATAAGCAGTAAGCAGATTCAAACACATGGGTGTTGATCTTAATTAAAGAAGATTCTAGGATCTGCCACCTGACTAGCACCTGAGGGTGGTCTGTCCTGAATGAGATTGAAAGAGTACCTCAAGCTCTAGGTAGGAACACACTCTAACCTTGCACTGTAGTGTTATTTATATGATTCAAAAGACAGGCACCAGCTAAATGTCCATCAAAATATGAAGCGATAAAATATAAAGCTCATCTTTGTCCATCTATATGTATATAACATATATTTGGCATAGACAACTGCATGTAGACAACTGCATATATATTGAGAGAGACAAAAATTGTGAACTAATTAACAGAAGCGGTTGGAAGGAGAAAAAGGTGAAATTTTGCTTAAGGGATACTGTTTCTGTTTGGGATGATGACAAAATGAAAAATAGATCATGATGTTTACATTACATGCACAGTACATTATCACTAAAGTTTGAATATAAAAAGCTTAAGGAAGCAATATCATATATGTGTCACATATATACATTCACACACACATATACACATTTTATATATAAAATGCTCAATGCCCCCTTAGCAATTCAAAATGCTTGTACTATAGACCATCATCCAGGATAAATTGTCACTCACTTCCATCTATTACTTTTCTACTTATAGAGACTCTATAGGACAGAATAAAACTGCCTCAGTGTGTATCCCAGAGAATAATATATATGTATATGTATATATAGATCTGTTTTTGTAGGCCTTTTGACCTGTTCAAGTGTTCCTTGAGGGAGCAGCATTGATTACATTGGAAAACACTGTCCTAGAATTTCTGAGGCTGTTAATTTTTATGGGAGGTGACAGCCTCACCTTTCTCTAACAGTGGGCTGGCGGGTTGTTAAAGTTAGCAGCCCCACCACAACCCACTAGGCATTAGAATTCTCTATTCACACAAATCCGCAATTTGAAATATGTAATCTAGCTTTCTAAATTTCAGCCTTGTGAAATCCTGAGAGTCCAGTTGCTTCATGTTCAGAGGCTTCTGTCTTGTTAGAAACTTAGGTAAAAGTGCTGTTTTTATTTTGCTTGCTCATTCAATTCATGCTTTAAATTGAAAGTTTGTAGTAATTCTCAACAGCAGAACACTAATACAGGTTTTGTTATTGGAAGAAAGATGTTGCTATCACAGGTAACAAAACTGTGGCATTGATATTGGAATTAGGCACTGTGTTCGTCTATCTTCTTGAGTGTATTCCTCCTTTTCTATGATCTTCTACTTTACTAAATAAGATTTTTTTTTTCTAGAAAAATGGGTCCTTCATTTTCAGGGACATAGTTCAAGGGAGTGCCACCGGTTCTCACCATACACATTTCCAACAAAGGGTTAGGAGGGTTTCTATGGGAGTATGGGAATATTCTATTTATTAACTCTGGTGTACAGTACTCAACTATGCCTTTGTCCAAATTTGTAGACCTACACATCTCAAAGTGGCACAATCTATGTAAATCAATTATACTTCAATAAACGTGACAGTCAGACAGCAAGAGAGAAGGAGTGAGGGGAACCGAGAAAACGTTAAAAAAGGAATTGATCTACCAATCAGGAAAAAGGATGACAGATGAGTTGGAATGGAATAAGAAGAATTGTTTATTTCACATGGAAGAGGGTATAATATGCTTGAATATGGATTAGAATCATACAGAAGAAAGAACGATGTAGAATTGAAAAGAATTCCTAGAATGAACCCATAATTTTGCAATATTGCCCATTGCCTGGGAGGCTGGATGGAGTGACCCAAGAACCAATACCCATCTTTGTCTCGGAATTAGAGCAACAAACCTTTAAATGGTTTTACTAAATTCTAGTAAAGTCTAATATATGAAGACAATTATCAGTAGTGTCTGTTGCCTCTTGGCTCATTTAGTGTATTGGAATGACCTGTCACTTGTTATGGTACTAGAGACTATGCCACTGATATTTTATGACCAAAGGGGCCGGGTCACCTAGTGTGGATAGATACTAGTAGAGCTTCTCAGTTAGGAGACTAGAGAAAAGCTTTGAATTGGTAATGTGCTAAATATGTAGACCAATTAATTATAACATAGAATCCAGAAATAAACCCAAACACCCACACTCACTTTTTTTATAAAGGATTAAAACAATTTAAATGGGAAAAAGATAGTCTCGTCAACAAATAGAGCTAGAAAAAAATGAATCTCTACCAGCAGATAATAAAAGTAGACTCATATTTCATACTCTATACAAAAATGGACTCAAGATAAATGAAATGCTTAAATACAAACCCCAAATTATAAACATCATCAATAAAAAAATAGGGCCAAATGTAAAGGCCCTTATAAAAGACTTATTATCAAACATAATGAAAAACACCCATATCATAGAAGAGAAAACATCAGACATTTATGTATATCAAAATACTTTACCAAAAGTGTATAAAGGGAACCCACAGACCAGGGAAAATTTGCAAAGATATATCAGATAAAGATTTAACCTTAGAAACCTATAGGAAAAAAATGGAACATCTTAATAAGAAAAGTATAAATATCCTAATTTATAATGAGCAGAAAACAAATAGATAATTCACCAAGTATGCCACCGAGGCAATCATTAAAAAAATTCTTTAAATTATTAACTACAAGGAAAGTGCAAAGTAAAACAATAATGAAATATCACTGCATGCTCACGTTTATGACAACAACAATAGTAACTGAAAAAAATAAGAAGTGCTGATGAGAATGTGGAGAGATTGGAACCCTTGTATATTGCTAATGGGATTCCACAATTGGACAGCATAGCACTTCTTTAAGAAAATTTAAATAGGAAGCCATACACTCTCTCTAGCTGGTATATACTCCATAGAAACAAAGAACACAGCACAAGCCAACATTCATCACAGAGCAATCCACAGTAGCAAAAATATGGAAACAATAAAATTCAGACTCTGTAAATCCTGTTATATACATACATAGGAAAATTATGTATCCCCCAAAAATGATAAAACTCTAACAAATTATGATATTGAAGTATTTGGAAGTCATTATGCTTAGTAAAGTTAGTCATTCTCATAAAGAAAAGTACTGAATGAGACTACTATTATAAAAGGAAGCAATCAAGAAAAATGATTTCCACACCAAAAGTTGACTTTGCGGTCTATTAGTAGGTCACCGGGGCAGAGGGTGGGGGGGTGGACAAGGAAAAACAGGGTAAAGAATGGATAGGAAATCAATGATTTTAAAGGAAGAAATACATTGCTGGTGTGAGATAGACCTTGGTTGAAAGTAAAAATACCAGAAAGATGATTGCCGATTGTGTTAGTCTGGGTAGACTAGAGAAACAAATTAATAAACACTCATATGTATATAAGAGAGTTTTATGTACAAGGAAATTGAACATTAAGAAAGCATTCCAACCCAGTCCAGTCCAAGCTCACAAGTGTGATATTAACCCATATGTTCAATTATCAGTCTATAAAGTCTTCTGCAGACTCAAGAAACACATACAATGACAACAAATGCAGGATGATCACAAGACAGATGGGTGGAATATCTTTGGATCCAGTGATGTTGTAAATATCTTAGCACTGGCAGGGCTCTGCAAGTGACTTCTCCATAGTGTAGTGCTGTGTATTCAGTCAATAGAGCATCTCCAAGGGAGTGAGCAGTCTGAAAGTTTCTCTCGCTTCCAAGAAGGAAATACTAGAATTTCCCCAGAAGCCTCAGGGGACTTCCATACCCACAGAGGCATCATTGATTGTGACCTAGTTTACAGACTTGACTCCACCCCTTCATTCTTAATCCTCTCAAGTCCCAAATTGACACCAAATAATGTAACTATGCACCGATGTTTTAAACAATGCAATGAGATTTGACTGTGAATAACAATAATTTGTGGATAACATGGTGAAGAAGTAGAATTGTAGAACCCTTACGCTTGCTGATGTAGAGTCTGCATATAGAGCAAATGGCAGTTATTTGAATAAAAGAAGGGGATATTTCATGGTTTAAAATCAGGAAAGATGTGTGCCAGGGTTGTATCCCTTCACTACATTTATTCATTGTATATGCTGTGCAATAACCTAGGAAATTGGAAAAAGAAGGTGGCATCACAATCAGAAGATGTCTTAGGAACTTGGGGTATGCATATGACAAAAAGCTCACTTGCTGCACGAGAAGAAGAGGTGAAGTACTCATTGATGAGCATCAAAGACTAAAACTTTCAGCATGAGTTACTACTTCATAACGAGAAATCAAAATTCTCACAACTGGACCAATAAGCAACACCAAACGATCGTTTCCACCTTGAAAAGAGATAAGATTGGAATTGTCAATTTTTTCACTTTACTTGAACTCAAAGTCAGTGCCATGAAAACAACTGTTAAGAAATAATATTATCTACTGAAGTTAGGAAATCTGAGAAATTAACGCATCTGTGTTTAAAATAATACAGTCAGAATGCACCTCATGAGTACGAATGGCTAGACCTTAGCTCATATACCTTGGACAGCCATCAGGAAGGATCAGTCTCTAGAGAAGAACATCACACTTAGGTCAGTAAAAGAGAGGGAGACACTCAGTGAGGTCTATTGACACAGTGGCTGCAATAATGGACTCAAACCTTGAAACAATTCTGAGAATAGTACAGGAACACATAGGGTATCTTTCTTTTGCACATAAGGCCAGCATGAGTCAAAAGTGACTTAACAGGGCCTAGTAACATTACCAACAAAGTGCAGAATCAATTACTTTTCAATGTATTAAGGGTATTTTTTCTTACTAACTTCAACTTCAGCTTTCAAAAGCAACTAAATAAAATCTTGGTTCATGACATTAAGAGAGTCAAAAATGGCATTTTGGTGGTTCCAAAAGAGATCACATTTGAAACAACAGCTTCCACCTTGCTTAGTAAAGATTTCAGTCATGGTAAGTGTTCCGTGAATGTTTGCTTAATGTAAGAATTTGGCAGCAGGATTAATAATAAAAGGACAGTAGAGGGACCTGTGCGCCCTAGGAAAGACTGCCTGTGATGTGCTCTACGTCCCAGCTGAGCATTAGAGATGGGTCAATGCCGATGAAGGAGTCTCTCTGGACCTTGGTGACATGGAGGCCAATATGGAAATGTCAGCAAGGAGGATGCCGCTCTTTATTTGCAGACAACTGCATGGACATGGGATGAACAATGCATTAGAAGCCACTAAAAAGCCTTTGTTATTGCTGTTCACGGGCAAATGCTTGTCATCTGGCTTCTGACAAGGGAATATAATTTTCCAAAGTGGAATCATTTTCCTAGGTAAATGTATCTTGTGCCCTATTCCACTTCAATGGAACTGACATATTTGGTGTTGGATGTCTTCCATGTGAAGATTTATCATTTAATTATAACTAAGAACACCGACTAAATCCCAGCTGCTTGGGGAAATTACTTATCTGATATGTAGGCTTCACAATAAAAGACTGGGAGCTTATTTCTGATCCTCAGACTCAAGATTTCTTCTCTAAAAGTATCAAACCTTTCAGGCTCCAAGAAAGAGAGAACCCTAATTATGAGGTGTGTAAGGCATTCCAAATAGAAGTACAAACATGAGCTGCTCTGTGATGTATGCCAGTGGTTTGGAAAGAAATTAGATGTACAAATTCTTCACTCATTGTGCCTAACATATGTCCTTTCACCTCTACCAATTGTGATTTACAGAATTCTTGGAAAATGTGTCTTTCAGAGTCATGTGTGTAAGCACTCAACTTCATTATTCTCCTGACTGTGAAAGGAAACAAAGAATGTTGCTTCTGGACTTTTCATCTTTTGCTCTCATATCCTCAAAACAGCATTAGAGAGATGGAACTTTCAGAAACTCCTTTCATTAAGGGAATTCCATCAATGGGATGTGTACGTTAGGGGCCAAAACCAAATGTGGCTCTGATGGATACCTCAGGTCTGGGTTCAAGTTCTGGAGAAAGCATTCAGAATATTTTGCTTTCCTACAAAACATACTTTTGAGCATTGGCTCTTAAGCTTCTATATATTTGGGGAGCTTCATAAACTATACCCAAACCTAGCTTGCTCCTCTAAATAAATGTCAATGTAATTATAGTCTGGGGTACAATTCAACTGCTGGCATTTCTAAAAGATTCCCCAAGATGATTCATGTATAAAAGGTTAAATAATGGCCCATCAGATAATTGTTCAACTAGTAATTGCTTGGTTGTCATGAAACTTCAGTGTCAGGCGATTGCTGGTAAAAATGGACTCTTCTTATCTCCAGATCTCACTGGAAATTTGCTATCTATCATCCCAGTTTCTGTAAGTGACTCTGAACTTCGGGTTCTATTAACTTCTAATTGTTTATTCCTGTAACCATAAGAAGTAGTGGCCTGGGGGTGCTAATTTCTAAGATCCCTTTCCCCCAGTTGATGATTCAGGCTTTCCATGACCACTACCACTTCTGAAGGCTGAAGAAATTTTTGTTTTCCTGATTAGACTCTACCTGATATATGACCCCTATTTAGAAAAATCCTTCCTTAGAAATTGTCTTTCTTTTAAGATACATTCATGTTTCTCTGTTCATCTTATTATTTGTCAATACTGATTTCTGTTCTTCTCAAACATCTGGGCTTCCCATTTTTCCTGTTCTTTTGTGCCTTCTAGTGTTACTCACTGGCCAAACATAGTAAAACTCAGATAACTGGGCATGTTGGGTAGTTGTTCAGTCAGTTTGGTCCAAATTATTGAAAGTCAAGAGAGGCCACGTATTAGTTAAAATAGCAGAAAGCATAAAAGTTGTTATTTTAAATGTTTATTTATGTGAATCACCAGTATAAAAAGACATTTTAATGTCAAATAAGTAAAACAAGGAAGAGTGTGCTTAGTTAGCAAGCTACAGTTACCTGCTGTACTCTCAAATCTGATTTTTTCCATCTTGGCACAAGACATCTCTAAACACTTTGTGGTGGACTATATTCATGTTACTGCTATGGCACTTGTGGACTTATTTACATTTCTTCTGAACCTCTATAGAGGCAATTAGTGGTCTGGTCCACTGTCTTCCCCTGGCCTAGTTTTAGTAACTGATATAAACCTTCTCTTTTATTTCTCCTCTTAAATGTAGTCAATTTGATCTCTGTGTATTCCATCTGGAGAAGTCCACGTGTGTAGTCATCTTTTGTGTTGTTCATAAAAGATGTTTATAATGGATGTGTTGTTTACAATTTTGATCTTGCTAAATTCTGTCATGAGATGTTCAGCTTCATTTCTATCACTGAGACCATTGTATTTTGAAACTCTGTTCCTTCCTCTTTGTTTCCAATTTTTGCATTCTGATTGCCAATAGTTATTCATGTGTCTTGATTGAAAATTTGATAAATATCAGACTAAAAACATTGGTAGAATTCTTTAAGTTCTATATCACTAGCATAGTTGTTGGCTGGTGCAGACATTTGAACAATAGTTGTATTGACTGGCTTTTATTCTATGTAGATAGATACTATTCTATGACATATACCACAGTATACCAAGGTATATCTTAAAATGTCTTTTTAGATGATGAATGTAATCATATTCCTATTCAAGCTGTCATACAGGCATAGTGAAACATATTATTTTCTGTTTAAAAATTAAAAATATCAGATAGTTTTAGCTCATTAACCCCAGTTTACCACTTCATTCCATTTTATTTTTCCAATTATCTCATAAAATAAATTGCAATTTATTTATATAAATATAATATAATATTTATATATTGATAAAATTTATATAAATATAATATAATATAATGTATATAGATATAATAATATTTCCTATAGTTCAAGTTTGAGTTATTTTTTGGTAGCTGCTTCTTCTCACTTTGTGCTATGCCCTATCAGCCAATGCACTGCTGAAGGCTGTACTTCATTTTCAGAAGGTAGTTCTCTCTCAGGCATATCTTAGTGCCTTCTGAGTTGAGGGACTTCTGGCAAAGTCACTGATGTTGTTATGCTTCTATTCAACAGGTCTTCAGTATCTGATAATATTTCTGTCTTAATATTTTCCGTGACTAATTACCTGAAGTATACAGTTTTTCCTTTTTTCAGTCTGTTCTTTCTCTTGAAATTGTTAGCTTTGGATGGTATTTGCAACAACCACAATATAGTTTTTAGCATCACAGTAACATATAAGCCACCACTGAATAGATAAATCTATGAGATTGAATTTCAAAAACATCTCAAGAACATATTTTACTCACTGAATATTAATGCCAGAAGACGTGAAGAGTTGTGGGATGACATCAGGACCATTATACATGAAGAAAGCAAAATGTCACTAGAAAGAAAGGAAAGAAAGAAAGAAAAGATCAAATAGAATGTTAGAAGAGATACTGAAACTTGCTTTTTAATCAAAGAGTAGTTGAAGCAAATGGAAGAGATGATGAAGTCAAAGAGCTGAACAGAAAACTCCAAAGAGCAGCTCAAATAGACAGTAAAATAGTACAATGAAATGTGTGCAGTTACAGAGTTAGAAACCAAGAACGACTGAACACTCTCAGCGTATCTGAAACAGAAAAAACTCAAGTAAAAAGTCAAGTTGTCAGTTGCAATATTGAAGGATTCTATGGCTTCAGAAATCATTGTGGTGTAAATGGAGAAAATGTAGTTTTCAAGGATTTCACCTTGTTTAGATCAAGAATCAATGCCTATGAAATGCTATCAAAGGATCACAGTATGCATTGCGTTGACTAAGTCTGTAGCACAAGGCCTCTTTAAAGTATTGAAGAGCAAGGTGTTTAGTTTAAGGTGGGCCTGTACCAAAGGACATCATCCAGGGTAAAGTAGAGGGGAAGTGAAAGAGATAGGACCTGAACAAAATGGATAAACATCTTTGTGATAGCAGTGAGCTGAAATATAACCATGGTGAGGATAGTGCAGGGCTTTGTTGGATTGTACATAGGTTGCTCTGAGTCTTCACAGAAGAGACAGCACCTAACAGCAGCAACAACAACAACAAACAAATAATAAAGGAGTATCTTTACTATCCATTTGTTAGTTTCAGTCACCTTGCTTTTTGCCAGATTCTTCAAAGTACTTCTAGAACGATGTTTTTTCAATATTTATTTACAAAAACTTGCCCACAAAGAACTCCAAATGCTTTTAATAAAATATAAGCACACTTTTTTCCTTCCTTTGATCTAAACTCTAACTCAGTCAATAGCTCATGACTATGCAGATAATGTACTGTAAAAGGGGCATGGGGGCTGTGTCATCATGCATTGTAACTGAACTCTGTGTTGATAAAATAAATAAAAAAAACAGACCAAAGAAACTCATTATTGTGGTCCTGTATGATTTTCTTTCTTTTCTTTTTTTTTAGCTTGCATTTTTCTTAGTCTGTGTAGACAGGAGAAACAAAGTCATAAGCATGCATATGTGTATAAGAAAGAGGTTTATATACAAGAGCAATTGAACAATGAGAAAACATCCCAGCCCACCCACTCCAAGGTCATAAGTCCGATATTAACCCATATGTCTGGCAGCAGTCTATAAAGTCCTCTTCAGACTCACAAAACACACTCAATGATTCTGAATTCAAGAAGATCACAGGCCAGTGGGTGCAAAGTCAGCAGTGGTAGAAGCATTTCATCGTTGGCAGGGGTCTCTACATGAGTTCTGTAGGTCCAGGCTTCTGGCTGCATCAGGGTAGGTCCATGTGACCTCTCCTCAGGGATGGTCCAGAGGAAGCAAGTCTTGTCAGTAGAGTCTCCAAGTGAGTGTTGTCAGTAGAAAGTCTTCAAGTAAGAGAGACAGTGTCTCCACCTCCTACAAGAAACTACCATATTTCCCAGAAGGTCATGCCCACAGAGAGGTCTCATTGGCCATCTCCAGATTGACTCCACCCCTATACTCTTAATTCTCAAATTGACACCAGATTTGGTGACTGACACAATCACTTATTTTAATTTTATGGAGTTTGTATTTTCTGTTCATCAAGGTACTTTTCAATAATAACTATGCCTGTATCATACCACATTTTATTTAAGTTGTCTTCAGTAATTGTTTCTAAATAAATGTCTTCCATAACCACTCTGTGTAAAAACATATTCTTATCCTGAAACCACAGTTTTTTTAAGCCTTGGTTTATTTTCATTTTAACAGAATTTATCTGCCTGATAAAATATTTTATAACTAATGCTTATTTTCCTCTTTAAAATATGAATGCTTTTTATATATTAATCTATAATATCATTACTACTCAAAATAGGTTGAATAAATTGATACAGGTCAGAGTAAACTAATGAATGTTAGAAACTTCTTTTTTTTGGGGGGGGGCATCATTGCTCTCTGGTGGTGGGAGTAGAAGGCCCAGCCCCACTGCTGGAATTGAACCTCTGTCCTAGTGGGCCGCAGTCCTGAGCACAACCACTACGCCACCGGGGCTCAGCCTATTGAGACTTCTATTGCAAGAAATCACAGTGCCATTTGAGTAGCTACTTAAGATTCTACCAATGAAGTTACTTCCTGCTATTTTAGTGGTTTTCCAACAAGTCCTTTTAACTCACAGTGACCACGCAGGAGAGAGTAGAACCATGACAAAGGATTCCCAAGGTTGTAATAATTAGGCAAGCAGATATTTAGGTCTTTTTCTCTTGTGGCACTGCTAGTAGGTTCAACCTGTCAACCTTTCAGTTAACAGTATAAATATCAGGCTGATAGATCATTTCTGAATTCCACATAAAAGTCAGAAAAATGACTTTCTGCCAAACTTCAGGTCACACCTGGTCCATGAAGCATTATTTATTTGGCCAGTGCTCATGTTTCCCCAGGCAACTTCCCTGATATCAACCTTAACCTTTCAACCAAGTCCTCACAGAGGCTTGCATAAAAATTGTTCCAACTATTTTTCAACCTTACTGTAACCATAGAGATTCAAATTAATTTTAAGGGATCAGGGAAAAAATAGGACCACAGCATCACTTTGGTTCCTTCTCACTGCATCTCCACAGTTTATCAATCAGAAGCTGCTATGTATGTCTCTACCAAGGAAGGCAATCATTGCTGGAAGAGAGAAGGATGTGTGATCCAGGAATACAGCATCTTTTGCCAATATTGGCAAATAATTTCCCCTGGAATGTTAGAAAACACCTTCAAAAATAGAAACTATCCAAAGACAATCTTTCTAGAATTATGCATGATAAAATCATATGGTATCTTAAAAACTTAAAAAGTAACCAATTTGTTGAAATATAACTCACATATCTTATAGAATCGCATTTATCAAAGTCCTTAAATGAAGTGATCCTTTTCTGTCATCACATTCTGATGCCAGACACTTCACACAGACGAACAGGGATCATTCTCTTCAAGTATGGTCCTAGATTTTAGTGGCTGGTTTCTAAATGAGATTGGGGAAAGAAGTCTTCAATCTCAGATGAAAAGTATCAGCAGTTCTGGCCCCTTCTCATTAATATTATTTTCTGAATAACATAACCTTTCCCATCTGGCCACCTGCCCAAATTTCCTCAGGTTAAGTTTGACCTTTTGGTTCTCTGGAATAGTTCTTTCCTATCTTCATCCTGGTTCTTTCTTGCAGGGATGGATTTAAAAAAATCAGGCTATATTTTTCACTGGATGTGAAGTCTCTTATTAGAAAGTTTGTGCTTGCATTAGAATTTTTTTTCACTAGAATTCTTCTGGTACTGACAGTTTTAAAATACCTTTCATGAATAGAGTGTGGACGTTTTGACCAAAAATAAGCATTGTGATCAACACTGAGGATATTTTCCTCTTTATTCTTCAATGCAGCAACTCCTGAAGTATCCCAGTTTGTCAGAAACACAGTGTTATAGCTTATTATTATTTTTCATTAAGCTTGCCTGCTCATAGGCACAAAAATGAAGTTTATAAACCACAGACAACATTTCAGACAGAGAAAGAAAGGGGTCAGATATCTTCCACAAGCTAATTGCTCCACTCTGAAACATCTCTGGTTAGCCTGAGGCAAAATTGTGAAGAAGTTGGCATCTGTCTGCCTCTGTGTGTCACCTAGACTCTCCTGCTACCTTCTAAATTTTCTCACCCAGATCCCTAAATGTATACAGTATCTATGCAGTATCTATGTTGCTTTAATTGAAAAATTATTTTTTCTAAGGCACTACAGATTTTAAGCTTAGTTTTTTTTTTTTTTTTTTTTTTTTTACTTTTTCACAGGTGTGTTTGGGAGACAAAGTAGAAGTAAAACTGCAAAAGAAATGGGTAAAGGCCTGCCAGGATTCTCAGTTCAATGGTGGAGGACACATGCTCCTTCTAGATAACTTATCAAATTCTTTTTGTATATAAAGTGGAGTGAAGGGGATATTTTGGAGAGCTTGCTTCTGGCTTTATCAGTAATTACTTGAATTATTGGGAAGACCAGACTTTCTCATTATGCATGTCTGTCCTCACTTATTTGGAAAAAGATGTGCTAGGATGAGAATTAATGTATTAGTGTCTGAAATCACACACTAACTCCATTGGTGTGCCTTTTAAATACATGCTAAATGAAAAAAATGTGTGTGAGGGTGGGGGTGGAGGGCACTAGTTCCAATTTTACCACATTACCTTATATCAGCTAAGTAACTATATGATTATGGTAGTAGTATTAACCATCCAACCAATGTTCTTGTGATTTCCAGTTACTTGATTAGAAACTTCTAGAAGATGGACATATTTGTTCAATTGATTCAAAATGTTGTAAAATATATAAAAATTGCAATTCTAAGAGATAATTTATGCTTTAGACTGAGATTTGATCTTACTTTATGTAGAATATGGGATAAGTCCATGATAACTAACCCCCTAAAAATAAACCAGCTGCCATTGATTCATTCTAATTCATAGTGACTATAAATAGGCTTTGTTTCCTGTATAATCACTGTTGATTTGAATATTGACCTTGCAGTTAGAAGTCTAACGCTTATCTGACATCACTATCCTGTCTCCTTGTAAAAGTGAATTATACAATATAGTGTGCCCAGGTCAAAGTACTCAGGAAGACTAATCAGATCCTGAAAAATTAGAGACTATTTCATGAGGCATTTAATGGACTACTATAGCAATATATAAATGATGATAATATTCCATGGATGAGATTCAGTATGTTTTTCTTTACCTATGATATTCATACACTTTACATTCAAACATTATACTCCTATTTGAAGATAAGGTATGAAGTGCCAAATATGAGAGTTAAAGAAACCATAAAGATGAATATATTTAAAGTTCTTGCCATAAAGATGAATATATTTAAAGTTCTTGCTTTTTTAAATATGGTTTTTATTGGGAGCTCATACATTTAATACATCGTTTAATACATTTAGTACATCATTTGTATTAAGCATATTTGTATACAGGTTGCCACATTCATCTACATTATCTACTTGAACCCCCTCCAGTATAAGCTCCTCTTCCCTTCTTTCCTCTGGTTCTTTATATTTTTAATTCCAATTTCCCATATTTCCCCTCCCCCCTTTTCCTCCCCCATGAACTTCCAATAACTTACAAATTTTATTAACCTTTTCATATCTTACACTGGATAATGTGTCACTTCATTCTCCTCTTCCTCCCCCCTCCCCCATTGTCCACACCACAGAGAGGAGATCACATGCAGATCCGAGAAATTTGTTCCCCCTTTCTACTCCATCATTCCTCCATCCTTCAAATGTCACCACTCCCCATTAGTCTCAAGGGATTATCTATCCTAAAATCCATGTTTTCAACTCCAATGTGCATCCCTTGGTCCAACCAAATCTGTCTGGCAGAATTGGGATAATGCTAGTCGGTGAAGGAAGCATTTGAGGACATTTCATTGCTAATACACTGTACCTAGACTGGCTGATCTCCTCACTATAACCCCTCTGTAAGAGGATGTGTCTTCACTTATTGATGGGCTTTGGGTCCCCAATCTGAATTCCCCCTCACTAATAATGATATATCTCTTAGGTCTTTGATGCTTGATACCAGATCCCTTTGACACCTCGTGGTCATACATATTGTTATGCTTCTTCCACGTGGGCTTACTTCTTAGGTAGAGGGCCACTTATTCACCTTCATGTCTTTAAAACCACAGATGTGCATCTTTTGATAGCCGTCCACCATCAGATTTCTTCACCACATTTGCTTATGTACATGTTTATCATCATTGATCATATCAGGAAAGTGAGCATATAATGTTATGATTATTAGTTCTTGAAACCTGATAATTGATCCCTTTGATATCTCTTAGTTCCATAAGGTGGTTTACTTCTTCTGTGTTGGCTTTGTTGCTTCTGTTATTGAGAGTAACACAGTAGAGTTGGAAATATGAAAAAGTTAACAAAATCACACCAACATGATAAATATAATTGTCTTTTTGAAACAGAGGATAATATCTAAGTCTTATTCCATGACATAGGAGATATAGGAGTAACTTTTTTGAAGAGGTATTTTGAGCATAGTGAAGAACACTTTTAAGTACTTGGAGATAAATAAGATATGACACTAATCCATTGTTATTTCTCCAATTTGTGGAAATTCGAATTGGAGGAAAATATTAAGGAAAAATTCTGCAGAAGTTGATGGGATTCCCTTTGTTAATGGAATGAAGAGCTGAGGTTCTCTAATGATGGCATCATGGAACCCTCTGACTGAAAAGGTTAATTTGTCTTTGGCAAGTCCACAAATCTCAAAGTCAATAGGTCATACAATCCAAAAACATGTGCTAGGTGCAACGCATACTTTTTGGCCAAAAAAATAATTTCAGTCTGTGTTTATTGTGCATATGTTGTGTGTATTCTTTTGTGTGAATTAGTACACATAATTTAAGTTTGAATTTCTTGAGCCTAGAATTACATTCAAGGAAGTTTCAATTAATATGACTTTCAGAAAACATAGTGACTTAACTTAAGATCATTTCAGGACTTCAGATTCAGATACAAAGGAAGGGAGAGGGCAATGATAACATTGAAATAGAGGCTTAATGGTAATAATTACTTCAACAATATATCCTTAGCTGTGGGAGATCATTTATTTTAGAGTAGTTCTGAATATATTTCTGATAAAAAGGTCTTTTGAACAATGAACAAACATTAAATAAGTAATTAGGATAGTGTAGCATTTCCTCCTGGAAGATTGGTGTGAATAAAGACTTGAATGTACAATTTGGTGTTTGTTGATAAGAATATTAATTTGTTTTTCTCTTTCAAATATCATCAGTATTTATCTCATTTTCCTTTCTATTTAAAAATTATATTCAAGATTTCATATTACATTTAGTTATAGTGGCTCCCTCAATAATTTTGGCTGTGAAAGTTCCTCTGACTTTTTTTGTTTTAGCTAATCTTAATACTTGCATGGAGTAATGAAGATAGATTAGGTGAATGCTAAATTTACTTGGTGATACTTTTATGATTAGACTAAGGCATGAGTTATTTGCATAAAGCCCTCAAATATTAAGTTCAATTTTATTACATTTTATCGAGGTTATACATGTATATCAACAACCCGAATCATCATTGTTTATGCTGAACTTGATTATCTGTTCATTTATGTTTGTCAGATCTCTCCACTCCAAAGTTATTCCCCTCTCCCTTCCATACTGTGGCTTGGAAATAAGTCATTAACTGTAATGCAAACTTACAGGGTACAAAGTTATATTTCACCTTCTTGAGATCGGTATAGCTACATAGGTTATTTGGAATTATGACTACTTTATTTGCTTAATTATTTATTAATATTAGTATATATTCCTGGTGTAGGACTCAACAGTGTTTTTCTCTGTTATGTATAAGGTGGCTGTATATAACAGGAGAATTGATTAAGAACCAGTGATATTGCAGACAGAAGATCAAGCTATAGTGAAGGCATTAGCAAAAATCAAGGCTCAAGCCATTGATATAATACCAAATGAAATGTCTTAACAAGCTGATGAAACAGTCTAAAGTTATTGATCTATGCCAAGAAATTTGGATAGCCTTCTTACAACTAACTGGAAGATATCCATATCTGTTTCCATTCCAAAGAAAGGCGGCTCACTAAAATGTGTAAATTATTGATAATTAATATCAAATGCAAGTTAAAATTTCCTGAAGATATTTCAAAATTTGTTGCACCTGCATATTGACAGTAAGTTGTCATAAGTGCAAACTGGTATCTAATGAAGATCGGCTTACGGGATAATATTGCTGACACTAGATGAGGTTTGGCTAAATTCAGAGAATACCACAAAGCTATTACTTGAGTTTTATTGATTGTGCAAAGGCATTTGACTGTATGGATCACAATAAACTATGAATATCATTAAAAAATGGGAATTCCAGAATGCTTTATTGTGCTCATGTAGAACCTATACATAGATCAAAGAAAGTTGTGTGCAGAAAACAAGGATAGACTGTATAATTTAACATCAGTAAAAGTGCGTGTCAGGGTTGTTTCTTAACACAACATTATTCAGTTTATATTTTGAGCAAGACATCCAAGAAGCTGAACACTCTGACACATAACACAGCATCAGATTGGAGGAAGGCTTATTAACAAATCATGGTATCCTGATGGCATAGCATTGCTTGCTAAAAATGAGGAGGATTAGAGGACTTAGAGATAAAAAATTGAAGACAGCAGTTCAGTGTAAAGAAAATCAAAATCTTCACTATTGGACCAATAGGTGGGTGAGAGCATGACAAATGATAAATAGATCGACGTCATCAAGGATTTCACTGTGCTTGAATTCATAGGAACGGCATTCAAGAGGTTAAATGATATGTTGCTTAGGGCAAATATGCTGTGGAAGATCACTTGAAGTGTTAAAGAGCAAGGGTGTCTTTTTGAGAACTATGGTGTGGCTGCGCACCCCTCAAAAAACAAATACCGAACACTCCCAAACACACTTCCATCAAGGTGATTCGGACGCATAGCCACCTTATAGAACACACTGGACTGCCCCCATGAGTTTCTAAGATTAGAGCTCTTAATAGAAACAGAAAGTAGCATCTTTCTTGACCAGAGTGGCTGGTGATTTTTAATTGCTTATCTTGGGTTTATGTGCCCAAAGCATAACCAATATAAGATCAGGTCTCCTCCAGAAGCTGACTCAAGACATGATATTTTTTCTTTGCTCCATATGCTAAAAAGAGCTTGATGATGGATAAGGTTACAAAATAATTGGGGCACCTAAACTAAGGTATTGGTAAATTATAGTTGGACTTTCTGCTTGAACGGCATCGTGGACTCTCAGAACAAACAAGTCCGTCTTGCAGGGAGCACAGGCAAAATGCTCCTTAGAAGAAAGCATGGTGAGACTTCATCTCAGGTACTTTGGACATTATCAGGAAACTCAAAATTCCTGGAAAAGTACAGCATGTTCAGTTCAGTGAAAAAGAGGAAGATCCTCAGTGAGATGGGTTGCTGAGGGGCTGCAGCAATGAGCTCAAACCCGAGAACAATTGTGAGGATGTGGCACAGAAAGGGGCAATGCTTGGCCCTGTTTTACACAGAGTGGAACTGACTTAATTGTACAGGACAACCAGAGCAACTTCTTTCACTGAAGTTATTTCTTACATCTGTAAAATATTTTTATTATCTGCTACATTCTGCATTTCATTCTAGGCTCTCCTTAAAAGCTTGATAGTATTTTATGAATTCATGTACAATATGATTTAGTCTTGGTGCTGCAAAGCTTTAGAATTTTGATAAACACATAATATTATAATTCAATATTGCAATATCATACAGAATTGTTTAAACTTCCTTCAAGTATTTGGTAATTCACTTATTGTGCTCTTCATTTCTGCATTTCTTGATCCTCTCCCTTGCTACTAATAATTTTGTATTATCTTTTTCCCACCCAAATGACATGTAATTGAAATCATAAAGTATGCAAGCTTTCTGATTCATTTCTTTCATTTAAGATTCACTACCATCTTTTAATGAACTGATATTTCTAATTTTTGCTAAATACATGTATACATATATATCACAGATATTTATTTTGGCCTCTCATGAAAGACTGGTTTAGATTTGCAAAAGTTATATGACCAGATTGTGTCTTTCCATAGTTCCTCTTCAATATGTATTCTGAATATAAGAAGTCATATTACATAAAGAACTCTTATCAGAATGGAGAAAAAAACTCATTATAATCCTGCACTATGAAGAATATACTGTGTTACTTCTGAAGCACTCACAATACTAGTTACATCTGAATTAAAGAAAATGAAAATTCTCAAATTGAAATGATAAATAGCCATGTGATAAATGAAGGAAAACAGGAAGCTCTCAATTATTTCATTCTACATGGACCAACAACCCATGTCTCAAAAACCAGTAATCAAGATATCAGATCTGCTTCCAAAAATATTTTAAGTGTTCAAAAGCAAAGGCAGCACTTTGAGGATTAAGATGTATCTGATCCAACCATGGCATTTTCAGCCACTTCATCTGTATGCAAAAGCTGAATAGCAAAACACAAAACAAAACCCCCATATGATACATTTGTTGGTGAAAGAGATTACCATTAGCATGAGCAAAATCTGTCTTGAAAGTATGGCCACAAATACGGTTGCTAACATCACATTTCCTATACTTTGGATTGTTATTAGGAATGCCTAGATCCTACGAAATGACATGATGTTTGGTAAAGTAGATAGAGTCCATGAGAATGAGGAAGACCCTCCATGAGATGAGTTGATATTATGAACTGTGACAGTAATTTCAAACAGCAGTGAATTCAGGGATGCCACAGGAAACTATTTGAAGGCACCTAATGGCAAATAGGAACCTTGGTGGCTTAGTGGGTACAAACTGGCCTGCAGTCTGCAAAGGGTGAATGTTCAAAACCACCAACCTCCTCAGGAGAAAGAAGGGCGATCAGCAAAGGGATTAAGGGGTTGATGAGCAGGCCGCTCTGCCACTGGCCCTCAGCTGACACTCTCCAGTTCTGCATGTTGAAGACGCTGAACATGTGTGTACAATCTCGTTTCGTAGATCTTCTTTGACAAAGGCATTGAGTCCCTTATCACTACAGCTAACAGATGTGAAAGATCTGGAGTTGGAGTTGGGTCCTAAACTATTAGAAATTCTCATCCATGGTACTGTTCTTTTCAAACCAAGATAGTCCTTTAGAAATTTGCTGCACAATTGAGAGAGGGGTGTTGATGCTAAAGCTCCTGAGAGAGATCATGACAATGCAGCAGAATCACTTATTGAGAAAACTGCAGCTTTCCTCAATTGAGTTGCAGCAATGAAACATTTCAGGAAGAAATTAAAGAATTCACATCAGCCACAGTCCACATTAATTATGGGAATATAGCAAGAAACAGACAGATCAGAGAATACAACAGTAAAACAAAAATTTGCATGCATCCCTGGAAGAACATCCATCAGCTTTGGAACTTATAGTGAGCAAGTATGAGAACAAATGTTTAGATTGTCATGGCAGGGAAAAAAGATGAACCAGGACTTCTGGGAAGATAGTGCTGATATAGGATCTCCTGCATGAAAAGCTCATGTGTGATCATGAAATTTATGGGTGAGGAATCTGAGTTGGGGGACTGGGACATGGAACTTGGTCTCACAGAATCCAAGATTCTTTTGTCAGTTCTTTCCTGAAGAGGGCAGCTGTGATTGTAACAGTTGTAGTCCCTTTGAGGGGCCAGCTGCCCATTCACTTTTCACAGCACCTGCCTGTGTCTTACATCCTTTGCCCAATCCAACTCGCCTGCATGGGGAGGTGGCACCGCAGGATCTGCCCCTCGCTTGCTTGCCTCAAGCACTCCCACAAGCTCCTAGAGTTCCTGGACACTGGAACCCACAGCACCCCACAGAGTAGCATTCCTATTGGAGAGAGTCCCTAGCCACAGTCCAGCAACCTCCCCTAGTGGCAGAGGCATAACATGATTTGGCAGACAGTTCGTCCTAGCTATCTGAACAGGAACCTGGCACACGGGGGGCAGAGATTCTGGTGGAACACATACCATAGCGAGCTGCATAAATGTGTAAGATTTGCTCCTATATTCTTTTGAGAAAGAGCACACAAATCTCCTTACCCTGCTAAACAAACCAGGACCCAGTATTTCCTGATTTTTAGGAGACTTTCTGCCTCAAGTTAGGTACCTGACGTACTGGGGCCCACAGTCCTCAGTCAGCTTTCCCACTGCCCAGGGGCATCACTAGAATAGCCCATGCTCATACAAGACCACACATGTGACATGGATAACTCTGAATTGCACAGAAATACACTGTTACAAGCACAAAAATGGAAAGACTAGATGCAATTACCCTTCACTTATCCCAGTGTTCATAACGTCTGGAAACTGTTCTCAGTAACACATGCTCTCCTTTATATTTAACTTACCAAGTAAAATCACATTTCCCATAGCTCTTTTCTTCAACTCATTAATAATTACTATACTTGATGGGAAGCCTTCCGATCACTAATACCACCACTTAAAACCTACTCCTAAACACCTCTACACAAATCCTCCTGATCTTGCAACTAACTCTCCCACCTCCTCTACATAAAATACATTTTCAGCACCTATCTGATTCTCTGCTAACCAAAGGTATCAGCCTCTCCTCATCTACACTTCCCAGAAGACCTTGCACCAACTTCAGATCAACCAAGATGTGATGTAAACCACAGCCGACACCAGGAGCTAGCGTAAAACATCTAGAGTAACAAAAGCCAATTACTGAAGATGATCAAAATCCAAGTTTAGCCTTTGAGTTTTCAGAAAAAAAGGATATGAGAATGGAAGAAATTAGGGGAAGAAATTAGGGGATCAATACTGAAAGCTAATGAGAAAATAGAGATACTAAAATCTTCACACAAGCAGGATATCCAGAAGTTAAGGGATGATGTAGCATAAATAAAGAAAAAAGTGATTGATCTCATCAAAAGAATGGAAGAAACGGTAAACTATATCAGTTAACTTGAAGATAACCAGGCAGACATCAGCAGATGAAACAAATTAAAAAGGAAAAGCATCTGAAGAAAGCCTAAGGATGATGTGAAATTCCATGGGGTGAAACAATATTTGAATAATTAGAGTGCCTAAAAAGGAAGAAATAAGCATACAGTTAAAATAGTAAGGAAATTCTTTGAAGAAAATTCTTTGAAGAAAATATCACAAAGGAGGACACAACAACTGTACAGTAAGCAAAGAGAATATGAATTAGATTAAGCCCCCACCTCCCAACAAAAACACATTAAAACATATAGTAGTCAAATCACCCAAATTCAAGGAAATAATCATGTGCGAAGCTGGGGGTTGTGGTGTGTCGACAGTAACATATAAGGGTAAGCAGATAAGAATAAGCTCAGACCTCTCCATAAAAACCTTGCAGGAAAGAAAAAAAAAGACACAACAACATATTCAAAAAGTTGAAAGACAACTGAAATTTACAAGTGCTTTATGCAGTGAAGTTCTCCATCAAATTTGAAAGAGAAATAAAAGATTTCTCAAATAACAAAAACATTTACAGAATTTAGAATAACAAAACCAGCATTCCAAAAATTAATTTCCAGTTCTTTGTGGGCAGAAAACCAACAACCACAGCACACAAACACGAGACCACTGCAGGGTGTAAAACCACCCAGAAATCAGTACACAGAAAACAGTACCCCAACATTACAGATCCAATGGAGGAGTAAGAAAAAACTTCTGTCACACATACCACCTTGTAAAAGGGAAGAAAGGAAAATATCAAACACAAATAGTATGAGATGACAGTAACTAATCTACATTTAGATTTAATTACACTGATTGTCAATGGTTTACACATACCTATTAAAAGAAAAAGAGTTGCAGATGGGACTAGACAACAAAATCCATCAATCTGCTGTCTTCGAGAAACACATCTCAAATTCACAGACAAAAGTAAACGGAGAGTCAAAAAGGTAGCAAAAAATTTACCAAGCTCATGGCAATTAATAAAAGAAAGAAAAGAGTCATGACAATATAATATCTGACAAAATAAAACTATAAGATATAACCAGAGATAATAATAAATGCTAAATGCTATTGCATTGCATATGTAAAGCTAAATGGATCAATAGACAAAAACTCATAAACATATATGTACCCAACAAAAGACTCTTGAAATTCATCAACCAAACTGACAAAGATATGGCAAGAGAAATCACTTGATAAGCAAGTATAGTAGGTGATTTCAATACACCATTCTCAAAGAAACATACATCAACAGGTAAGATGCTCAATAAAGAAATGGAGGACCTGAATAACACAGCTGAGCAACTCAACCTCTAAGACATTTTCATAGATCTCCAAACAACATAAAAAGATACACATTCTTCACTGATACATATGGTCCCTTTTTGAAAATAGATCACATTCTGGGACACAAAGCAAGCTGGAGAAAATTAATAAATGAAGATAATTCATACCATCTTCTCTGATCACAGTGATGTAAAGCTGATAATCCACAGTAGAAAGAAAAAAGCAAAACAAAGATAAACACTTGGATACTCAATAAAACACTTTTCTGAGATCAGACGAGATCAGGCATGTTCAGGGTGGTATGGCCGTAGACTAAAGCACTTTTCTAAAAGAATATTTAATAACCCAAATTAGAGAGGAAATTAGGAAGCTCCTCAAGACCAATGAGAATGACATTGCAACATTTCAAAACCTCAGGAATGCAGCAAAAATAATTATCAGAGGTCACTTTATTGCAAAAAATGCATGCATATTAAAAAGGAGAGAATTATGGTCAGCACCTTAACACAGGACATAATCAGTTAGAACAGAGTCCACAGCACAATTCTTCCAAAAGCAAACAAAAAGAAATCATGAAAATAAGAGTAGAAATAAAGGAACTGGAAGAGAGAAGAATAATGGGGGGAAATCAATAAACAAAAATGCTGGCTCTTTGAAAGAATAGACAAAATCAACAAAGTTAACAGAGGAAAAGAGGGAGCAGGTATTGATATCTAGAATTAGAGATGGTCATAGGAAGTCATAAAAGACCTTAAAAAAGTAAAAAGATGAATATTCATACTACAAAAGACTGTACCCCAGTAGATTCGATAATTTGAAGGACATTGACAAATGCCTAGAAAATCTCTCTCTCCCAAAATGAATACATACAAACATTAAGAACTTGAATGGATTCATATCAAAAGAAGAAATATATAGGGTTATCAAGAAATTCCCAACTAAAAAACCCTGGTTTAGATTGCTGCAAGGAGAATTATACTAAACATTCAGAGAAAAACAGACACCCATCCTATACAAATTCCTCCAGAACATAGTCATGGACAGAAAACTCACAAATTCATTTGATGATGCCAGCATAATCTTGATGCTAAAATCAGGCAAATAACCTCATAAGGGTAGAGAATTATAGACAATATATCTCATGAATAAAGATATAAAAATCTTCAATAAAATCTTATCCAATGGAATCCAATAGTATATCAAAAAATAATATATCATGAGCAAGTAGGATTCATGCCAGGGACGCAGGGATGGTTCAGCACTCAAAAAAAAGAAAAAAACAATTCAAATAATCCATCACATCAACAAGAAAAATGAAGAGAATGACTTGCTCATATCAATTGATGTAGAATAAACATCTGATAACATTCAACAACCATTCTTAATACTCTCAATAATACATGATTAGAAGGGAAAATCCATAATACAGGAAAAGCCATGTATGAAAAACAAATAGCTAATATTATACTCATTGAAGAAAACCTGAAAACATTTCCACTAAACAAGGCAACTCAACAAGGATGGCCCTTATCCCCACTTCTATTCAACATTGTTCCAAGTCCTAGTTAATACCATGAGACAATGGCATGAGATCTAAGTTGTATGATTGGGTAAAGAAGAAGTGAATCATTCACTATTTGTAGAGGATATGATTTTATATATTGAGAATTCAAAAGGATCCTTAATAGAATTGCTGCAAGCAATAGATTTAGTAGAGTACCCTTTTACAAGATTGAGGAAGAGACATCAATTGGATTCCTATATACCAGTGATGGGAATACAAAAGAAAGATTTTAAGGTATCAGTATCATTCACAATAGCCATGCAAAAGCTGAAGTACCTCGGTATAAACCTAACCAAGGAAAACTAAAGACCTGCACAAAGAAAACTACAGAACATTACTACAAGAAGCCAAAAGGGATCAGCACAAATGGAAGCATATTTTGTGTTTATTGAATGAAAGATTCAATATTGTGAAAATGTCAGTTCTACCTATAACAAACTACAAATGACATGCAATTCCAATGCAATTTCCTGTATCATTCATCAAAGAAATGGAAAAACTGATTATCAACTTTACATGGAAAGGGAAGACGTCCAGGATGGGTAAAGAACTCCTCAAGAAGAGCAAAATGGTTGGGCCTCAAAACCTACTATTCAGTCACAGTTGTCAGAACAGCCTGGTACTGGTAGGATGACAGCTACTTCGACGAATGGATCAAGACAGAAAATCCAGAAATAAAACATCTGCATACAGGCAACTGATTTCTGACAAAAGGTCTAAAAATTATTAAATGGGAAGCAAATCCCCTGTTCAATAAATGTTTTTGGAAAAGCTAGATATTTACTTGTAGAAGAATTAAATGAGATAAATATCTCACTCCAAGCACAAAAACAAACTCAAGGCGGATCAAAGACCTAGATGTAAAATCCAAAGCTATCAAGGTCATCAATGAGGAAATTGGGACATAGTTAGCAGCCTTTGAATTGGGAATACATGGACTATTGGAAATAGCAAAGCAAACACACTCCATGGAAGATAAAATAGATCAGTGGTACTTACTAAAAATTAAACATGTATAGATTAAAAGACTGCATTAAAAATAAAAAAGTGAAGGAAATTTAGTAATGGCAAAACAGGCAAAAGAATAATTATTAAAATCTAAAGAATTTTATAAGCCTCCTTTATAAGTCTCCAACAAGGAAAAACAAAGCAAACCTAATAGCCCTCTAAAGTGGACAAAAGAACTGAACAAAAGATTCATAAAAATGACACTTAAAAGGCTAATAAACAAAGTAGGAAATGCTCCCCATCATTAGCCTCTGGGGCACACAAGTCAAAAGAGCAATGAGATTCCATATAATGCCCATTACTGTAGACCAATTTAAAAAAAATTGAGAACAATAAGTGTTAATAGGGTGTGGTGAGATAGGAACTCACCTAGAATGCTGGTGGACTTCAATATATGTGCAGACCTTGTCAAAGGTGATATGGTGAATGTCAAAGGTGTTATAGGTAAGCTTGTGGTGCCAACATGGCCAAAGACGATAGGTAGGTCTGTTGTGACGACATGGCCAATGAACACATGTGATCAATTGAAGGGCGGAAATAGAAAAGGCTTGGCAAGTTCCGTCCTTGCTCTCTTGCTTTTAGATCTTCGGACCAGCAGGCTGCCTCATTCGTCCTGTGCCTCAACCTCCAAGCAACAGTACCCGTGGGATGCCTAATCGTGGACTGTGTAGCTGTGAGTTGAGCTTCCATGGAATCCTGAAATATACATCTCTGGATCTGCAGACTGTTGGACTCTCATCTGGCTGACTACTGGTGACCGGCTTTGCTGTTTGCTGCCTGTGGCCAGATAGCCCGAATTGCTCTGCAGAGGACTGCTCAGCTGCCCTCAAGACTCGAAGGACTGCCAGTCTACTAGCTGTCTCACACAAGTGAGTTGCACCAAGCCATTTTACTGCTTTATAGATTAGTTAACTGTTTATTTCTTATCTTATATATCCTTCTATCTATATAAATATATAAAGAGAATTACTAGTGTCCTGGTTTTGTTTCTCTAAGAGAACCCTGTCTGACACAAGTGATACCAGGAGTGCTTTGATTAGTTCTCCAATCTGAGTAGTCTTAAGAGCACTGGTGTTGCTAGTTCTACAACTACAGCCATAGGTAATTTTGCCATACCTACTAGTCCATGGTGTGAAATAGCAAAGCTAATAACTAAAGTAGGAGCACCGGTAGATTGGGTACTGGTTAAAGGAGAGGCTCTTGGAGATTGTATGTTTGATATTTTCCAGCAGTTTTGTCAAGATGTCAAGTATAGGGAGGCTGGTTGGCTGGTCCTCCTTACAATGGACTATGTGATTAAGGAGAGGGATTGCCTCAAAGCATCAGAAGCACGTCTCAATTGTCCACTCACAGACTTGAAGGCCTGTGTACAAAGGAGAGCCTTCTTGTCTGTAGTAAAAGAGCTGACATTGCTGAGAACCAGGTCCAAAATCTTGTTAGGCGAGTGGCTGAATTACAACATCAACTGAATGGTAGATCTAGAGTAGTGTCTGAAGCCAAAGTGAGGGCACTAATAGGAAAAAAATCAGGATCCTGAAACATGGGATGGGGATATATGGGCTGATGATCCAGAAGAAGAGTATATTGTGCCACCTCTAGAAACAGCCCAGTTAATAGATCCTCCCTTTCCAGCTGAAGATAGTAATCCACTATCAACAAAACAACCCAAACCTGTGCAGATTAACCAAATTACGCAAGGTGAAATACCAGGTGGGGGCTGCATCTCTACCATTGTGTGAGGAAGATGCCTTACAAGACAGTGTTGAGAACACCCAGGAAACACCCTCACCATTGGTAATTTTTGCTAGACCTGTAACTAAAATTAAGACACAGAAAGCTCCAAAGGGTAAGGTTGAGGTGATTACTCAAGAAGAAGTACACTATATTCATAAAGAATTGTTTGAGCTTTCAAATACTTACAAGCAGAAGCCTGCAGAATGTCCCTGGAAATGGTTATTGAAAGTGTGGCATACTGATGAAGGAAACGTAATATTAGATCAGTCTGAATTTCTGGATATGGGGCTCCTAAGCACAGACTCTTCTTTCAACGTCTCAGCGAGAGACTAAGAGAGGATCCAACTCCTTATTTGGCTGGTTTACTGAGTCATGGGCTATCAGATGGCCTAGATTAGACCAACTTGAAGTGCCTTACCTATCTTGGTACACTGAAAAGAAGGCATTCAAAAGCCGAGGGAAATTGGTATAGTGTTATGGATCTATCAGTATACGCCCATAGACCCCAAAAGGGGGTGTCCTGAGGACATATTCTTCACCACAACCATAAGGAACAAGTTCGTGGGGTGGCCCCAACATCTTTGAAGACTTCTATAATTGCTATTTTGTGTGCACCAGGATTAACTGTGGGAACTCCCTTAAGTGAACTCCGACATTTGCCCATGATGGGGATGATTGGACTCCGTGGTGACAGAGGGCAAGTGTCAGCACTGAATCAATAGAGACAGGGTGGATGTGGTTATAATAGAAATGAAGGCTTTCCTAGTAATCAAAGCAGCCTGTCTTGTGAGGAATTATGGCATTGGCTACTTAGTCACAGTGTTCCTAGGACTGAAATAGATGGGAAACCTACTTAATATTTATGTGACCTAGACAGGCAAAAGAATGCTGGATCAGGTGAACAGAGGGATAGGCAGTCATGATCACTCAACCAATTCCCAGCCCTGACCCAAAACCACTTGAATGAGGGGAAGGCTGGGTCCCTTGGAAGAAGGATCCTGCTACATTGTCGAAGGTTTGTGTTGTTAGTCTTTCTTCTAGACTTCCCCAAAGGGACCTGTGGCCTTTCACAAGAGTGACTGTTCATTGGGGGAAAGGAAATAATCAAACTTTTCAGGGATTTCTGGACACTGGCTCCGAACTGACACTAATTCCAAGGAACCTGCCAGTTTCGAAGGCCCACCCGTCAGAGTGGGGGCTTATGGTGAACAAGTTATTAATGGAGTTTTAGCTCAGGTATGCCTCACTATGGGTCCAGTGGGTCCTCAAACCATCCTGTGGTTATTTCCCCATTTCCAGAATGCATCATTGGAATAGACATACTTAGTAACTGGAAGAGCCCCCATATTGGATCACTGAAATATGGAATAAGGGCTATCGTAGTGAGAAAGGCCAAATGGAACCATTAGAATTGCCATTGCCTAGGAAAATAATAAACCCAAAGCAATACTGCATTCCTGGAGGAATTGCAGAGATCAATGCCACCATCAAAGACTTGAAAGATTCAGGGGTGCTGATTCCTAGCACATCTCCCTTGAACTCACCCATTTGGCCAGTACAGAAGACAGATGGATCCTGGAGAATGACAGTGGATTATTGTAAGCTCAGCCAATTACAGCTGCAGTTCCAGATGTGGTCTCATTGCTTGAGCAAATTAATACTTCTCCTGGTACTTGGCATGCAGCTCTTAATCTGGCCCATGCCTTCTTCTCAATACCAATCTCAAAGGACCACCAAAAGCCGGTTGCCTTCAGCTGCCAGGGGCAAAAGTATACTTTCACAACTCTCCCCCAGAGGTACATCAACTCTTCTGCCCTGTGCCATAATCTAGTCTGAAGGGACCCTGATCGCCTGTCTTTTCCACAAAATGTCACACTAGTTAATTATATTGATGACGTTATGCTGATTGGACCCACTAAGGAGGATGTATCAAAGATTTTAGATTCATTACTACAGCATTACAAGAGGTTGGGAAATTAACCCAACAAAGATTCAAGCACCCTCAACCTAGGAAAAATTTCTAGGGGTCCAGTGGTGTGGAGCATGTCGAGATATTCATACTAAAGTGTAGAACAAGCTACTGCATCTGGCTTCCCCAACAAGGAAACAGGAGGCACAACGCCTAGTGGGCCTCTTCGGATTTTGGAGGCAACATATCCCTCATTTGGGTGTTCTACGTTGACCTGTTTATCAAGTGACATGAAAGGCCTCCAAATTTTAGGGGGTCCTGGAATAAGAAAAGGCTCTACAACAGGTTCAGGCTGCCGTGCAAGCTGCTTTGCCACTGGGACCATATGATGCAGCTGATCCAATAGTGCTAGAGGTGTCAGTTGTTGATAAAGATGCAATGTGGAGCCTTTAGCAGACTCCTATTGGTGAATCACAGCATAGATCATTGAGATTTTCGAGTAAAGTCCTGCCATCCTCTGTACAACTACTCCTCCTTTGAAAAACAGCTGTTGGCCTGTTACTGGGCCTTGGTAGAGACTGAACGCCTCACCATGGACGAGCAAGTCACCATGAAGCCTGAACTACCCATCCTGAACTGGGTATTGTCTGACCCACAGAGTCATAAAGTTGGATGTGCGCAGCAACACTCCATTGTTAAATAGAAGTGGTATATACGAGATCAGGCCAGAGCAGGACCTGAAGGTACAATTAAGCTGCATGAAGAAGTGGACCAAATGCCCACAGTCCCCACTCCGGTCACATCACCTTCTCTCTCCCAGTCTGCACCTATGGCCTTCTGGGGAGTTCCTTATAATAATTTAACTGAAAACAGAAAATCATACTTGGTTCACAGATGGCTGCATGATATGCAGGTGCCACTCGTAAGTGGACAGCAGCAGCACTATAACCCATTTCTGGGATCTCCCTGAAAGATAGTGGTGAAGGAAAATCCTCCCAAGGGGCAGAACTATGAGCAGTGCACCTGGCCATTCAGTTTGCCTACAAGGAAAAATGGCCAGATTTGAGCCTGTATACTGATTCATGGTTTGTGGCTAATGGCTTGGTTGGTTGATCAGGGACTTGGAAAGAACATGATTAGAAGATTGGTGACAAGGAGGTATGGGGAAGAGGTATGTGGATGGATCTCTCTGAATGGGCTGAAGAAGTTAAGGTAATCATGTCTCATGTGAATGCTCACCATTCACAAAGTGTTACCTCTGAAGAGGAGGGCTTTAACAATCAAGTGGATAAGATGACACTCACTGTGGAGACTGGCCCTCCTCTTTCCTCTGCCATTCCTGTTTTTGCCCAATGGGCACATGAACAAAGTGAACATGGGTGGCAAGGATGGAGGTTATGCATGGGCTCAGCAAATGGACTTCTACTCACCAAGGCTGACTTGGCCACAGCCACTGCTGAGTGCCCTATTTGCCAGCAGCAGAAACTGACGTTAAGTCCAAGGTACGGAACCATTCCTCGGGGAGATCAACTGGCAACTTGGTGGCAAATTGATTATATAGGACCACTCCCATAATGGAGGGGGCAGCATTTTGTTCTGACTGGAATAGACACCTATTCTGGATATGGATTTGCCCTCCCTGCATGCCAAGCTTTGCCAAATCACCATTTGTGTGCTTACAGAGTGCCTTATCCACCAACATAGCATCCCACATAGCACTGCTTCCGATCAAGGAACTCACTTCATAGCTAATTCAGTGCAGCAATGGACCCATGCCGATTGGAATTCACTGCTTATATAATGTTCCTCATAATCC
This sequence comes from Nesogale talazaci, assembly GCA_004026705.1. Taxonomy (NCBI): domain Eukaryota; kingdom Metazoa; phylum Chordata; class Mammalia; order Afrosoricida; family Tenrecidae; genus Nesogale; species Nesogale talazaci. The sequence continues at coordinate 93,052 of PVJH01002503.1, read as the reverse complement.
TGAAGGAGTTGGCCTGATAGAATGATGGAATGTGCTCCTGAAGGCACAACTGGGATGCAAACTACATGGCAACAACTTGCAGGGCTGGGTCAGTGTTCTCCAGGAAGGTGTATACGCTTTAAACTAATGGCCAATATATGGTGTTGTGTCTCTAATAGCCAGGATTCATGGGTCCAGGGCCAAGGGGTGGAAACTGGAGTGGCACTACTCACTATTACTCCTAGTGACCCACTTACAGCATTTTTGCTTCCTGTGCCAGCAACCCTATGTACTTCGGGCCTGGAGGTCCTGGTCCCAAAGGAAGGAACCCTCCCACCTGAAAACACAGCACGGATTCCACTGAACTGGCAGCTGAGAATACCGCCTGGCCACTTTGGATTTCTCATGTCTTTGGATCAACAGATCAGGAAGGGTATCACTGTACTGAGTGGTGTGATTGACACAGATTACCAAGAAGAAATTGGCCTGGTGTTATATAATTTGGGGTAAAGAAGAATATGTTTGGAATCCAGGAGATCCCATAGACCGACTCTTTGTACTACCATGCCCTGTGATAAAAGTAAATGGCAAATTACAGCAATGCTCTCATGACAGGACATCTAATAATCTGGACCCCTCAGAAATGAAGGTCTGGGTCATCCCACCAGGCAAAAAAACACAGCCAGCTGAGGGCAAAGGTAATACAGAATGTATAGTAGCAGACGATAGTTCTACCTACCAGTTACAACCACATGATCAATTGCAAAAGCAAGGTTTGTTATTGTTTGTGTATTTTCTGTATATGAGCTTATTGAAAACCTTTTCTTTGTTCATGTATGATATATTGACTTCAATTGGACTCAGTGTGTTCTCATTTATATGTACGATGTTTGAGGTTAAGTGTAAGTTTGAATTTATTGATGTCTGGAAGTTTTATATGGGTAAAGCATTGTGTACAGTTGCCACGTTGGCAAGGAGTGGATTGTTATAGGTAAGCTTGTGGTGGCAACATGGCCAAAGATGATAGGTAGGTCTGTTTGGCCAATGAACACACGTGATCAATTGAAGGGCAGAAATAGAAAAGGCTTGGCAAGTTCTGCCTTGCTTTCTTGTTTTTGGATCTTCGGACCAGCAGGTTGCCTTGTTCATCCTGTGCCTCGACCTCCAAGCAACACTACCCGTGGGATGCCTAATCGTGGACTATGTAGCTGTGAGTTGAGGTTCCTTGGAGCCCTGAAATATACATCTCTGGATCTGCAGACTGTTGGACTCTGTCATCTGGCTGACTGTTGGTGACCTGCTTTGCTGTTCGCTGCCTGTGGCTGGAATTGCTCTGCAGAGGACTGCTCAGCGCCCCTCAAGACTAGAAGGACTGCCAGTCTACTAGCTCTCTCACACAAGTGAGTTGCACCAAGCCACTTTACTGCTTTATAGATTAGTTAGCTGTTTATTTCTTATCTTATATATCCTTCTATCTATATAAATATATAAAGAGAATTACTAGTGTCCTGATTTTGTTTCTCTAAGAGAACCCTGTCTGACACAATGGGTATATATTCAAAAGAAATATTAAACCAAGCATGAACTGATGTTTTGTTATCTCATGTTCATCAAAGCACAATTCACAATAGCAAGAAGATGGAAACAGCCAAAATTCCCATCAATAGAAGAGTGTTTTAAAAACTCTGCTACATACAATGGACTACTGCACCTACCTAGAAAACACCACAATTCATGGAGGGATCTGAAAGACATTATGCTGAGTGAAATTAGTAAAGGACAAATATGTTATGAGTCCACTGAGGTAGGACCAAGCAGCAGCAGGAGCACAAGCTCCAGTTTGTAGGGCAACCAATCTTCTTGCTGGGGACCAGACAGCTTGGTAAAGAGCTGGACCAGTATGAATGAACCAACATTATTTGTTTTGGGTAAGAATGTGTATCATGTAGGTAACTTTACCAGAGGCCTCCTCACAACAACTGGGATCAAATGGGTCTTGTGTGCTGAACAGTTCCCATGAGAATCTGGGGGAGGTCCCCAGGAGAGAGAGGCCTTTATGTCAAAGGGATGAGGCTTGTTAATGGGAGGGGAAGTACAGGAGATAGAGAGATATCAGTCACATGTGGGAGTGTTTGTCTTTTGGCAGAGTGCAGTGATCAAGGATGATTGGGGGTGGGCATTCAGGTGGGGAGTGTCTTTAGTGGCATCTAGTGGATAGGCACAATTGAACGCGGGTATCTGGGGGTATCCTAAGAACCCAAGTCAGGTGCCATGGAACGCTGGCCATCAGAATCCTGCATCTTCAGGGTGCACAGCATGGAGCAGAGGTCATATCAGTGAGACTCTTTGTGGGAATTCCACTGGGTGAACTGGACTCTACCTCTGACGCACTTGTAATCTGAGGACTTAAGTCGAAAAATACATGGATCAGAGGAAGCAGAATACAGCTGTACCCACAGAGATATACTGATGATTGGAAGACAAACAAAGTCTTACTACATCAACACACTATGTTCTGTATTAAAATAAATATTATTCTGGAAATCCTGTGATGAACATTCTCTTGTATTTTGTTTATTCTTGCTCATATTAGGGTGTATCTCATAGGTGTCTTGCCATTGATGGGTCACCCTCTTGAAGTTGTGTGATTTTTCTATTTTTGGTAAATGTAACTCAGGGATATTGAGCCTACAGGGAAATAAATAGAGCAAGCGTTTGTGGGGAGGAAGGGGTATAGAAAGGGAGTGTGGCAGTTACATAAACTTTCCACTTAAGTGGAATTTCCACTTCAGAGTGGAGTCGAACCTGTCAATCTGGTTATAGCCAGTGAAAACTCTTAATGGACATGGCCTTCTCCTGAGACTACTGGATTCACCTGTCTTCGTCGCTGGAGGTGGGATACACTTTTTCTCGGGGAGTCTTTCCTGTTGATAGGAGACATGGAGCTACCCTGAGTGAGCCAGAGTTCTGGGGCTGGAGGAGCTATGTGGCGTCTCAGTCCAGTGCTGAGCTACTTCCATGACCTGACTCTGCAAGACTTTTTACGAACTGATCTGAGATTTTCCTGCACTTGACATCATTGTATGTGTTGTGTGAGTCTGAAGAGGAATTTATAGACTGGTATTAGACATATGAGTTAATAGGACTTTGGGACTTGATCTGGACTGGCCTGGGATGTTGGCTTAATACACAATTACTCTTTAATATAAAATTATTTTTTATACACATACAAATGAATTTGTTTCTTTAGTCAACCCAGACTAACACAGGGGGATGAAAGGTAGATGATGTCAATGAGCTCAGGAAGGAGAAGGCTTTTAGGAGACATTATGATAGCTCCAGTACAATTCCGTTGGATGTGTGAAGTATGGCATGCTATGACATGTGTATTAGCTCCCAAATTACAGCAAATTAAAAGGGGAAAAAAAGCATATAGCCAGGATGGGTTTGGGGCTCACTAGTTCCTATCTCCTCATTAAGAACATCAATAATGGCTCTGCTGGATACTCGCCCTCAGGAAGGGAACACAGAAGATACAGGTGCTATAGCAAAATGTGGTGACAGATTTAGATGGTGCCCCTCTATGAGCTAAAATAGCATTTGGAGTCTTAAAGGTTTATCTCCAAACAAGCAGCTGCCTTAGTCAGATGTCAATAAATTCACATGGAAGGAGCACCACTGTCAGTCACTGATGTATTGTAATCTGTTTAATCTTAAATTGAAGGAGGATTCAGTATCAGAACCTAAATTATGAGAATTCTGTATACAGAAACAATGGATGAGAGTGGAAGCCCAAGATTCATTTGTGGATCTGCGTAGGAAATTAGGCTATGGAGAACTGTCCCTCACGAAAATTGAGGAATGGGAGGAAAGAGGACACTAAACAGAGTGCTTGGAGGAGAGGTGTATAAAAGATCGAAGGATTTATTGAAGATAAATGTGACTTCAACCATTGAAATTAGGCTGGACATGATCATGTTTCTATTTTTTAAAATATTTTTGGTTTGTGTTGCTTTGTTTAGGTTAGTGTATCAGAGGTGTCATGTCAGTGAAGGTCACCCTCTTGAAGCTGTGCTATGTATTTATCTGTTTTTCAGGATATGAAACCCAGGTTTGTTGAACTTATAGGGACATACACTAAGGGTTTTGGGGGGAAGGGTGGTGAGGCAAAAGAGAAATGATGTCAAGAAGACCATATAGCAAAATAATATTTAGACACTGTGGTAAAATTTGTGAAATTTTACTTGATGTGATTGAAATATTGAATGATGTGATATATGTATGGAATCACAACTAATAATAATTAAAAGAGGATCCCAATATAATAATGAAGCTATGGAAATGGCACCAGTAACATGGAAAGCCATTGAAATTGATGAACAACAGGATGGAATATTTCAAGTTGAACAAGAAAACAAAATGAGAAAAATCCTTCAGATAACTTGAGAATCATTTCTGAACCTCAGAAAAAGTATATCTTTGTCAGAATTGGTGGCATGAGTTTGAGGAAAAGCTAAAGAATTTTTAGCCTGGGAGATACTACTTGCAGGCTGTCACTAAGGCTGGCAGAATAGATGAATGAACTAAGTAACAGAAAAATCAGTCTCAGCAAACCTATTTCGTGTGTGTGTGTGTATACACACATAGTATTTACAATATAAAAAATTATCACATTTTCAGTGATAAAAAATTCATATTTAAATGATAATGTTCCAAGATAACATTAAAAAGGAGAAATTAAGTCATTTATAATTAGTGAACACATGAAGGATTTTCAGTGATGACTGACTATAAAATATGCTTCCAATAATACTCTTGGGTGGTTCTAAGCGATGTGAAGGTAACCTTACATATTTCCAGTAAGTTGAATTTATAGAATTATTCCACTTTAAAAGTACAAATTTGTGGGCTTTTAAGAGTTTGGTTTAAGTGATTGCTTGTCCACTTTTCCTTTCTTTCAAATACAATTATTTTACAGACTTTAGGAATGTATTATGTTCATCATAAAGAGCTGATTTAGTTTTAGCTAATTTATGCTATTTACATTTGTCTTATAATTTTCCATATGCTGCTTAAGTGTATGAAATGTCTCAGGAATGCAAGAGAAGGATATTACTTTTTAAAAAAGAAGATATATTTATTAGGTTAAATTACTCCTCTGAAAGAAAAGTTTTGGTCATAAATCAATAGTAAAGATGAGATTTTTGTCTTCACTGGTTTGTCTTTGATGTTCTTATGTAGCTATATTTAAATAACAGAATAGAAATTTTAAATATCTATTCTTAAATACTAACAGTATAAACTGTTCAAAACATGCCAAAATCTCAAATTTTTCTTTATAACTCTATATTCAAAAGGGGTGAAAATTTCTTGGCATTAGAATTATTTGTTTTTACAGAAGAATATAAGTTTGAAAATGTCACCAAATAAAGAAATGTGCATTTAATATCAGTTGAAATATAAAACTAAGTTTTCTTAGTTTTGATAATTATGAAATAAAAGACCAAGATAATGAAAGATGCTTAAATATATTTACTTATAGATTCCAATTACTTAAAGATTCCAATCAGCAAATATAGGAACATTCTGCCCTTGAATATTTAATCTGTTAAAATATTCTTTCAATATGATGATTTTTATGTATAATTTCAATTATTGCTAATATTCAAAACTACTTTTCACTTCAGAATTTTTCTATCTTAAGTTTGGAGAAAGGGGCTGACAGGGTTGAGTGACTAGTAAAAGGCTAATGCCCCAAACATTGAGAGGCCTTAATTGATATTTTGTAAATAGAATTTTTGTTTTGAAATTTTCTATTGACTTTTGGATAATGTTCCTTCATTTGATGACAAATCACTCAAATAGTTCTTATCCCAAGTTAGAATAAGGCACACAGTTGAGACGATATCTGAGTCAGTTCATTATGGCAACTCTATTACAATCTATGACTTGATAATTATTTTTTGTAAACAGGTAAGTGGAGTTAATTTATTATTGGGTTTCTTCCTTGGATGTAATGGTTAAGGACTTTGATGTTTTAAAAAGATTAATTTTGCTATGCAGTAACAGTTTTCCATTCTATAACTTTTGTTTGTTTGCAGCAAAAGATCACATTAATGTCTGGGAGTATATAGTGTACAGGAGCCAACTTTAAGAATAAAGAAGTTGGATTAAAAAATGAATCAGGCGGGGCCAAGCCCCAGTGGCGTAAGTGGTTGAATGCGGAACTGCAGGCCACGGGCTTGGTGGTTCAAATCCAGCGGCGGCTCTCAGGAGCGGCACTGGCTAGCGCCCACGGCCAACAGAGGCAGTGATGCCCACACACACACACACACACACACACACACACACACAAATCAAAACCAAAAACAAAATGAATCAGGCATCAATTGGAAGTAGAAAGTGAACACGTGATGAGAATGAGGAGGGATATGAATCAGAGAAGGTCTGGCAGCTATTCCCGGTCAAGATGCTATCTTGAGACAAAGCCAGTAGTAATCCTGCATAAAAATGTCACACCATCCTGAATAAGAAACTGGCATCCCAGAAGAAAACAAGGTGAGTCAAATATCACCAAGACTTAAGAAGGAAATCCATAGGAAGAAGGATGAGAGTTCCAGGGATCTTGGCATCCACAAAACAGGGAGAGGGATAGGGTCCGGGGACAGTTTCACTTGAGTGGCAGTACCTGACCACCAGAGGAGGTGACACAAAGAAGCAGTAGATTCCTCATCTGACCACGTTACAGGAAGAACTCCTTTCTTGTACATTCGTGGGCCAGAGCACTATTGGTGACTGTAGTCAGGCCAAGTGTCCAGACAACCTTATCTAGGAAGCTGAGGAGTGTGCGCCCCATATACACACTCCTGTTGACCGGAAGCCCGAGCCCACCTAGCTCTATTGCTACAGCTCCTCCAATCAGGAAATAGAGTTTTAACCATACATTTCCCAACAGCCTTTTAATGCAGTCTTATCATTCCTCTTTCTAAGGGGCAGTGACTCTGTCCCATCCACCTCTGCCACTTAAGCCTTCTCATCACCTGCTGCTGTGATCTCCGCCAGCCTTACAAGTGGTATGGGACACTCTGGCAACTCCACCTCTTCCCAAGAGGCTCGCCTTTCCAAGCAGTGCAAGCTTGCTCCAGCAAGCTCACCACTCATTCTGACAACCTGCTCCTCTTCCTTCTGACTACCCAGTGTCCTTGCGCCCACTATCAGCCGTCTTTACTTGTGTATGGGACCTCTCTTTTCTTTGAGCTGTCCTTTGCTATAGCCACCTTCTGAGCATTGAGAGAATTGAGGGTTCCCACAAGTTTGTGTGTTAAACACACCCACCATACTTACCACCCCTTTTATTCAACAGATGTCATAAAAATCGATGTAGGCAATATGAAGGAAAAAATTCCCTTACATTTTATCAAATAAGAGTGTGACATTCTTCCTTACTCCCATTGCAACTGATTGGCTTATCACTTCAGATCATAATTGGTTGTTTATATGGTTTAATAATTGCTGGATTGCTTCATTATAACTGATGAACCATTCAGAATTTTGTTCTAGTGAAGTTGACACATATTTAGGGGTACATAGTTTAATTCAGGACAGTAGGGAACTTTAAAATATCACTTTCAATGGTGGAAAGAAAATTTATAAAGCACTTCATCAAAGATAGAGATGATGTAAAAAACGTATTTGGCAAAGTTGGTCTTATAGTCAGATTAGAGTGTTTCATCCAACAGAATCATAGTACATGTTCTCTCTAGCATACAGACATGGGTCACTTTATAGAACAGATCATAATTTAGGTCACAAAACAAGGCTCGATATTCAAGATATCAAAATATAATATAGCATCATCTGGGACAGAAAGACTGTGAGGTTAGAAATAAATGACAAGAAGAAAAAGATACATGGAAATAGCACCTTACTTAAAATAATTTGGTAAAAAAGATATTTAAAATGCCATAAGAAGTTATGCAATACTGTGGTAACTACAATCCAATTGGTCAAAGCCTCTCCTGGTGCTCAGTGCCTCGAACCCAGTTCCTGCTCATCATGACCCCGTGTACAAGCAAAGGTAACACCGCATAGCCCTGTGCCACCTGCACAATTGTTATATTTGAGCCCATGGTTGTAGCCACTTGAAGTGTTGTTGATGGAGATTAAGGAATGCATTCTTCAATAGGAATCACAAATCAATTGAAAGAAAAATTCTTGCATATGATCTTATGTTATAGAATCTTCTGATATTGCCACTTGAAGCTTTTTCTCTTTTTCTTTTATTTCATTTAGCTTGAGATATGCAAAGCATTTTCTTCATTTCTAGCTCGCTAACCCCAGGTCTTTGCACATGTCATGATAGCAGTTTGCTCTGCTGTATGGTACTGATCTCTGAAATTTTCTGGTGAACTCTTCTACATTACCTTTCCTCCCAACTCGTTCTCCTGAGAGCGTGGTAATAAAGTCTCGTAACTCACAGGGTCACTTCTACCCTGTCCCACGGAGTGGCAGGGAGTCAGCATTGACTCCATAGTAGAAGTAAGCACGAAAAGTCGTTGTGAAACCACTTCTGAAATTCACCTCCATAAATGACTCCAAAGTAAACACCACAAGAGAGGAACATGTGTATCAGAAAAAGAAACCATATGCAACCAAAAGGGTAGCAGGTTTGAAAAATTAAAAAGGCATGAAGGGGTAGGGCAACTAGGTGAAGGAACATGGGGATCCAGGTGGAAATAGGGACACTGCTGGCATATTATGGCTTGCACCCAGTATCACAGAAATCTGCCTATAAATTGCTCGGTGGGAATTTAACTTGCTTTGTAAACTTTTTTCTAAATCATATTTATGTTCATATATCTATTCATATATTTAATATATATATATCAGATAGCATGGGTCATGGAGCTTTTTTTCTACTTGTTCAGTATTTGAAAGGTACACTAAATCCTCTGTCTCTCTAAATTTTAAAACCAGTCTTTTAATACCAAGAAATAACTTGAGGTCATTTACAGTCAGTTTGCTTTTAACTTATGGATCCAGTTAGGAAGAAATAGCTTGGTGGTCTTGAAACTTCAAATCCATGAACACAGCATGTTGCTCCATTTTTTCAGATTTTATTCTATTTCTTGCATTAGAGTTTTACAGGTCAGTGCATTACAATCTTGTCCACATTCTGATAGATTTCAATATATTTTGTATTTCAATATATTTTGCAATTACTAGTATTATTTTAAAATTCTGTGTTCTAATTGCTTATTGCTGATAGGCAAAAAGATATGTTCTTTCTCTATATTAGCCTTGTAATTTATAATTTACTTATATGATTCCACTTTCAGAAATATTTGCATCAATTCTTTGAGATTTTCTACATAGATAAGCCTGAGTCTATGAACAGCAATGGATTTTTGTTCCTCCCTTTTTAATCTGTACAACTTTTTAGTTGCTTTTCTTGTCTTAGTGAAGATAAGGCATTCTAGTTCTGTGTGGAATACTAGATGTGTGAGAGGATATTGTCACTGGTTATTGTTTTCGTTAGTAACTTTTAGTCAATTTCCATTCATAGGAACCCTGTGTGCACCACAGAATCAACTGCTTCCTGATCTGGGGCCATCCTCGCATTTGTTGTGATGTTTCAGTCACTGCTGCAGCCACTGGCTCAACCCATCCCAGGGAGAGTGCTCCTCTCTTTTGCATCCCTGCTCTTTGCTAGTGTTTGACGTCATCCACATTGGCTCTGACTCATAGCTTTCTTAAAACAAACACTGCTCAGGCCCAGCTCTGCCTCTATCTCACAATTGTTGTCTCTGAGTCCATTGCTTAAGCCGCCATGTCAATCTAACTGAGGATTGTCCTCATGTCTTGTTTCCTTTCCAATTTACTAATCATTATGCCCTTTTCCCACAACTTGCCTCTCCTGATAACATGTCCAAAGTGTGTGAATCAAAGCCTCACCATTTTTGCTTCAAATCTTTCTGATTGTATTATTTTCAAGACATATTTGCTCGATCTTTTGGTACTCAAATTACTTTTAGTAGGCATGAGATCTCTCCTGAGTGATTGGCCTCTTTTGATACAATGTGCCAAGAATAAGAGATGAGGACTCTTCATCTTAACTTCTAAGGATCATCCTTCGATGCATTTCTTTCAAGACAGATGTGTTTGTTCTTACAAAAGTCCCTGGTACATACACTATTCTTAGGTAACATCATGATTAAAATGTATAGTTTCTTTGATGGTCCTGCTTAATCATAGTCTGGGTTTCACATGCATAGGAAACTATTTAAATATGTCCTGACCGCTACACTCATAAGCACTGATTGTCTAAATCCTTGACAACTTCAGTCTTTTTTTCATTTGTCCCTGGATACAATGGTGAGGTTAATGATACTGCTGTTGGGAGCTGATGAGGTGATTCCAATTCATAACTACATTTTGTCCAACAGAACAAGATCCTGCCTTCTCCTGAATCATCTGTATAACTGCTGTCATGCTTGAACACATTGTTGCAGTCACTCTTCAATATATCTCATTGAGAAACTTCCTTTTTGATGTCCAAGGATGGTATCTTATTCCAGGACCAGTCCCTTCTAATAAATTAATACACAACATGAGATAAAGTTTTGCCATTCTCACTTCTAAGGAGCATTCTGTCTATACTTTTTAAAACAATCATTTTTCCTGGGGGTTCATACAACTCCCATCACAATCCATACATTCAGCTATTGTATATTTGTATACTTGTTGCTATAATCATTCTCAGAATATTTTCCTTTCACTTAAGCCTCTGGTATAAGCTCCTCATATTCCCCTCCATATCCTCCCTCCCCCACAAACCCTCAATAATTTATAAATTATTATTATTTTGTCATATCCTACACTGTCTGATGTCTCCCTTCACCCACTTCCCTGTTGTACATACCTCACCGAGGAGGTTATATGTAGATCCTTATAACAGGTTCCCCCTTTCAATCTACCTTCCCTCTCCCCTCCCAGTATTACCACATGCACCACTGGCCCTGAAGGGAGCATTTGTCTTGGATTCCCCATATTTCCGGTTCTTATCTGTACCAGTGTACATCCCCTGGTTTAGCTGAATTTGTAAGGTAGAATTGAGATCATGATAGTGTGGTGTAGGAAGCATTTAAGAACTAGAGGAAGGTTGCATATTTCATCATTGCTACACTGCACCCTGACTGGCTGGTTCCCTCTCTGTGACTCTTCTGTAATGGAATGTTGCTTCACCTGCAGATGGCTTTGGGTCCCCAATCTGTACTTACCATCATTTATAGTGATATAATTTTTAGTTCTTTGATGCCTGATCCCATCAACACCTCATGATCACACAGGATGATGTGCTTCTTACATTTGGGCTTTGTTTCTTCTAAGCTAGATGGCTGCTTGTTTACTCTCAAGCTTTTAAGGTCCCAGATACTATATCTCTCAATAGAGGGGCACCATCAACTTTCTTCACTTTTACATAGCAAGATTTAATTTTTCTTTTATTAGTCCAAGGTACATTTAGTATTATTCATTAGTCACATAATTTAAGTGTATCAATTCTTCTTCAATCTCCCTTATTCAATTCCAAACTTCAAATGCATATGAATTAATTGAAAATATCATGACTTGTGTCTAGTGTGAGCACCCTGGTGGTATAGTAGTTAGAAGTTGCCCTCCCAACCACAACATCAGCAGTTAGAAACCACTAATTCATCTTAGGAGAAAGACACATCTTTCTACTCCCTCATAGGATTAATATTTTAGAAACCCACAGGGGAAAGTCTACTCTGGTCTATAGGTTCCCTCTGGATCAGAATCTTTTTGATGGCAGTACATTTTTCTTTTAAAATTGGCAATGGTATACCTTAGTCCACAAAGTTATACTCTTAGTCTTCAACACTTTAAAGAGGACTTTTTGCAGCCAACTTTCTCAATATAATGCACTTTTTGATTTCTCTCCTGCTTTTCCCATGAATATTATTTGTAGATAAGAGTAAAATGGGGGCTGAGCCCCGGTGGCATAGTGGTTGAGTACGGGACTGCAGTCCACAGGGCTGGTGGTTCAAATCCAGCAGCAACTCTCCAGGAACAAGGCTGGGCCTCCCATTGCCACCAGAGGGCAGTGATGCCCCTGAAAAAAAAAGTTAAAAAAAAAGAGTAAAATGAAATCCTCAACAATTTCAAGTTTCCCCCCCCTGTGTCATGATGTAATCAACAGGTACAGGTTTAAGAATTAGGGTTTTCTTTGCATTGAGTTGTGATATGTATTGGAGGTTGAAATATTTGATCTTCATTAACTAGTGATTCAAATTCTTTTCACTTTCAGCAAACATCAGGATGGGTGAAAAGCTTATTAATAACCTGTGATATAAGCTTTTCACCAAACCTGATGTTTCGTTTTTCTTCATATAGTCCAGCTTTTCTTCTCATTTCTTGTTCCTCTTCTTATTTAATAAAGATTGAATGCATATGCTGAGAGAATACAACCTGGAAGCTGATTTTTTTTTTCTGATTTTAACTCCTGCATTATCTCTGTGTTCTCTTCTCAGGACTGCCTCTGGATCCGTTGGCAGTTTCAGCATGAACACACTGAAACATTCTGGAGTTCCCATTTTCCTCAATTTGGTTTCCAGGTCGTTAAGATTTGTAAAGTTGGATGTTTTTGCACAGTAAGTAAAACATAAGTCAACATGCTTATAGTATTCTCCTTATGTTTTATATTTTTTCAATCATTAAAAATGTGATACTAAACAAAATACTACCCCCCTAATATCATAATATCATAACCACTTCATGTTGTACATGTTGTTTTACTGTGATGGTTACTGGCATTGTGAGGACAGCATCGATCTTTGTATACAATTTTTTGTTTTAATGTTTAAGCATAGTACTAGTATAGGTTAATATATTTGATCTAATATCATTTTCAAGTTGTAGAAGTTCCTTTCTGTTCTTTCTTTAATGAGATGCTTTTGTCATGAATAGGAATTGAACCTTTCAAATGTTTTTTTATTACTTAGTTTCTTTTTATCTTGCATATGTTGATAAGATTATTTAATTTCTCTTCGTGAGCCTATTGTGGTTTATTGCATTCATTACTTTCAAATGCTGAGTCAGTCTTGCATACCTTACATAAATTTCACTTGGTTTTGGTGTAAACTTTTTTTATAATTGAAGTTGTTGAAGATTTTTGTATCTGGGATCATAAGAGCTATTGGTGTACAGTTTTCTTGTAATCTATTTGTCTGGGTTTGGTAATAGAATAATGTTTGTTCCAGACAGTGAGTTTTGAATATTTACACTATGAGAGGCTTCAAAGTGTTCATGGGTAAATGAAATTTAAAGATAATAGCCTTCTTAAAAATTGAGATATTTGAAGTTACTTCATACTTCTATTTTCTAGAAGAGATTGTGGAAGTTTGCTATAATTTTATAACCTGGAATGTCTGGAAAACTCATCAGTGAAAACATCAGGATATGATTTTGACTTGTTTTTTTTCTTTTCCTTTTAGAAGTTTATTACTTATTGATTTGCTTTCTTTAATAAATCTAGCTATTTGAAAAGGATGTATTTCTTGATGTGAGCACTTTTACAATTTATATCTCTCAAAAATATTAGATCATTTCATCTAGGTTTTCATATTTTTTCTTTTAATTCCCTTATTAATGATTGCAATGAACTCCTTTTCTTGTATTTAAAGGAGCTCCTTTTCTACTCTCTTCTCACTGCCGTCGAGGGGATGCTCACTGGCAGCAAGCCTAGTGGACAGCGTACAAAGCCCCGTGGTCTTCCCAGCGGGCGGGTGATTGTTTACGGGCATTCAGAGCCTGTTTTCCTCCCACCGAGCACTTGGTGGTTTTCAACAGCTGATCTTTCAGAGTATGGCTCATCGCATAATACCGATGTCACCAGGGCTCTTCATGACTCGATGACAAGGGGTAAATTCTTTTTTTCTTGTTAGGCTTGCTAGTTTTTATTAACTTTATGGGTTATTTTTTTTAAATCCAATATTTGGGTTCACTGATTTTTCCCATTATTTTTGTTTACAATTCTATTCATATCTGCTGTAATTATTATTTCCATCCTTTCTACTAGCTCTAAAATTTTTTTGAGGAAATATTCTAATGGTATTGAAGGAAGTCTAAGGTTCATTGAAGGAATTCGTGATAAACAGGAATGGATGGACTGCATATTGAGATAGTTCACAAAATTTATGTAGCGCTAGAAAAATTTGTTAATCTAGGGTGACATTTTGAAGACAGTCACCTTGCCGATCAACTGGAAGAGATACGTATTTGTACCAATTCCAAAGAAAGATGAGCAAAAGTAATAATTGAGCAAGGTTTCACAGAAGTGCAATTTTGGTGCAAAATAACTGAAATGATCACAACTTTACTTTGACAAGAAATGACCATATATTGGATCCAAAAGAAGTTGGGGAATTGTTGATGCCATATAGATCATGGCTGAAACAGAAAATACCAGACAGATTTTTACATGTGTTTTATTGACTATGAAAAGGTATTAACCGTGTGCATAATAGAACACTTAATTTTGTTCTGCAGTGCTTGCATGAAATAAGGATTGGTTGTTAGAATAGAATAAGGAGACTGTATAATTTAAAACCATGGCGTGCAGCTAGGCTAAATCTTTTCCCCAAATTTTATCAGCCTACATTTTGATAAAATAACTGGACAAATCATACAACACAAAGAAGAAAATAAATCAGGATTGTTGGAAGAACTCATAACAACCTACAGAAATCAGAGAACACAACAAATCTTGTTGAAAGTAGAGGATTTAAAGCACTTAATAATGAAAATCAAACTCCCCAGCCTTCCATATGGATTATACTGCTCTCTCTATATATATATGCTGATATACACTATATATATGGATGCTGATATACATTATAAACATATCATAGTAATTAGAGAAATTGTTGAAGTTATTAGAATTTTAATTTACTTGTGTCTATATTAATGATATATGGAAACAGCAACAAAGAAATGAATGGCATATGCCTTGGGTAAATCTATTGCAAAAGACATCTTTAGTGTGTTAAAAGTAATATTCATGACTAAAGTGCACCTGACCAATATCTATTTCACTTATTTGATATGCATGTGAAAATGGGGCAATGCATAAAGAAGACTGAAGAATAATTGATGCTTTGGAGTTATGGTGCTGGCAAAGCATAGGGAGCGTACCATTGAGATTGCCCCAAGAATGCAATAATCTTCTTGAAAGAATTAAAACCAGTATTCTTCAGGTAGGAGGATGAGACTGAATTATACTGTCTCTGAAAAACACGATACTTGGTAAAGTAATGGAGAAATTTTAAAGAGGAAGACCTTCAAAGAAAAGAAATGAAAACTTCATTCTAATTGATTTGATGGGTTCAAGAAATATTATTGATTTTTGGTTTCTCTATTTTATTTTTGTCACAATGCCAGAGGATTTGCAGACATTTAAATGTTGTGTAGGACCCCGGATTCAACCATTTACTCTCACTCTAATTTTGGAGCCCAGGACACTCAGATCCATGTAGTATGTATGTCCTGTGTCTTTAAAGTTTTAATTGTTAATAGGCAAAGTATTTAGCTCTAGATTGAAAAAGGTAACAGTCAATTGGGTGAAGAATATGGTGAGTAAAAGCAGGATAGGTTTCATAGCTAACTAAAAAGCTTCATCCTACTTAAGAATCATTTAAAATTTGTTGAAAAGTTCTAAGGTAATATTTCTGCAATGGACTATTTGGGAAGAGGAAATCACTTATCCTACATAGTGATGCCAAGCACTAAGAGAGCTTAAATGGTAGGGATGGGTAAACAATTACAGACTATTTAAGATAATTTAGAGGTGAATCTTACTTTTTTTCATGGAGAAAAAGCACAAGTGCTCCCTGGAGCTAAGCGATAACAAGAACCGAAAAACAAACAATTTCAGGATAGATGGAGCATGGAATCAGATTGAGTGAGTCACAGCAGGGAATAAATGACATATTCAAAAGGTATAATTGAAGATATTTTAAGGAAAGAACTGCATGCACAGATGTTGGCTAGGTTAATGCTTACCACCAGGAATTAGTAAATGTTACCATTCCCCCTGAAGGACTATAGAAAGGGGTTCCTTACACAAACCAGAGGAGAGTTATAACTGGGCACAAAGAGAGGAGGTTTGACCTTCAATTGAGCATTGCAGTTTCTAGCAGTCAGTTACCTGGCAGTTGAAGGTTCAGAGGTGTAGGCTCATAAGTCTAGGATGGCTTGCCCTTGAAGATCATTGACTGAATATACACAGAGATAAGAGACCTTCCACAGAGTTAGCCCTTTTGAACACAAAACAGGACAGAGTAGGCGGGACAGTAAAACTGGTGGGTGTAATGGTGGCAAGTTGAGATTCTGGAGAACAGGCCACACCAGTTTTCATTTTGAATCAGTTACTTTACCTTCACCTAAATAAAAATTGTGTTCTCCACAGAAGAGACAAAAAAATTATATCAGCTGATATCATCACCATGGTATCAAATCATATTTAAATACTTGGTTTACTAATTCCATCTGCCTATGTTAAAGGAGGGAGAATCACTAGAAAAATGAACAGATGTAAAAATTATAGATGTAGGGCTGAGGCCCAGTGGTGTAGTGGTTGTGTGTGGGACTGTAGCCCATTGGATAGGTGGTTCAAATGCAGCAGCAGCTCTCCAGGAGTAAGGCTGGACCTCCTACACTCACCAGAGGGTAGTAATGCCACCCCCCCCCTCAAATTATAGATGTAATAGTCTCCATTTCTATAGCTAATGATTTCAAGTTAAAATCAAACTCATTTTTTGGCATTTCTGTTGATGTTTCACTGCAACTGAGTGGTCCCAATTGTCATGGGTTATAACAGTTTTATCTTGACTATGATGGCTGGTTTAAAGGTACTCTAGTGAACTGTCTAAATTTCAGTCTATGATTTACCTAGTTTTGTCTTAGTACCTGGGTAAATAAACCTAGTCTCTAAAAGGAATGTCAAATGGCTTACAGAAACTTGACTGTGTTCCCTGTAGAAACATTTCTTGGTCACTAGTACTTATCCATTTCACTCAAAATAATGGGGAAAGAAAACAAAACACTCTAAAATAACATGCTTTATAGAAAAAGAGATCCCCCGAATTTGTATCTCTTGACTTCAAAAATTATTCATCCTAAATATAGGCAAATCTACTGCACTATGGTGTTTTATAACCTATCATTGACTAAATGCAAGCAGAGACAAGAAGACTGAGATGATTATCCATAAAAATAAGACATATATTTTGTCTTGTAGAACCACATACCACCCGAGTTTCATTAGTCTGTGATGGAAACAGATCCAATATAATTGATCAGGCATCAAGTAAATGATGACTTTTGTCTAAATAAATATGCCTTAATTGAGCTTCTTAGTGGTTTCTATGATTTGGTACTTTGGGCACTCAACAGTTCTGTTGAGTATAATCTGTATAATCAGCTTGATGAAGCAAAATCTATATTGTTGGTTCTAAGATTAGCCTTTGTTATTTTCATTTTGACTGCTTTTTTAGTCCTTTTATTGAGAGCTCCTTCAACTCATCACAATCCATACGTATATCCATTGTCTGTCAAGCACATCTGTATATCAACTGCCCTCATCATTCTCATAACATTTGCTTTCTATTTAAGCCTTTGGCATCAGCTCCTAATTTTCCCTTCCCTTCCCCCATAAACCCTTGATAATTTATAATTACTTTGTCATATATCTCTCTTCACCCATTTCCCTGTTGACCATACCCCAGGGAGAGGTCATATGTAGATCTTTATAATTGGTCCTCCCTTTCTACTCCACCTTATTTCCACCCTCCCAGTATTGCCACTCTCATCACTGGTCCTGAAAGGATCATCTGTCCAGGATTCCAGGATTCCACTGGAAACATCCAGTGCCTAGCTGTGTCAGTGTATATCCTCTCAGCTAGTCAGATTTGTATGGTAGAACTGGGATCATGACAGTGGGAGGAAGGAAGCATTGAGGAACCAGAGGATAGTTGTATGTTTTATAATTGGTTCACTGCATCCTAACTAGTTTATCTATTGAACAAAAATATGGGGCTGAGCCCCAATGGCGTAGTGGATGAGTGTGGGATTGCAGCCCACAGGCTTGGCAGTTCAAATCCAGCAGTGGCTCTCCAGGAGCAAGGCTGGGTAGTTCCCACAACCACCAGAGGGCAGTGATGCCCCCCCAAAGAAAACAAAATACAGAAACAACAAAAAAAATAGAACAAAAATATGGAATGATCAGAAAAAAAGCTGAGTTACATTTGGTAAATGGGTCATTCTGTTCACCTCTTCTTTAATGGGTGCCTTTTGTTGGACATTTATATGAAATACAAATATCTTCACAAGTTCTGAAAATCCTTCTAAAGCAATCTTTATACATTTCTAACATCTTCTATTTTATCATTCTTGTTCCAAATCCTTAACCACTGAAGCCATAATCAATACATAATATATATCAGTTATATCTTCATAAAAATAAACAGTTTCTTCTGCTTGAAGTGCTTTATAGAGAGAGTGAGTTGCTTTCTACCACTGAGTTTCAGTTTCAAAGTCAACTCTGAATGAGTCTATAAGGCAGCAATTATCAATTATCTTCTCATGGGTGGTTTCAGCATAGGATTGATAGATACAAGTGTGTGAGAGTTATGTAATCTACTGTCAACTTGGGCAAGGGATGGAGTCTAGCCTTTCAATCAGATCACAACTTGATGACCTTATTTGGAGGCACAATGGAGATAAATAGCTCACTGGAGACCAGATATAGCCTCTCTGTGAGACATTATTTGGACAAGCCACATGGAACTACACTGATGAAACTAGAGGCCAGGAGCTGGAGGAGCCATGTGGAGACCCAAACCAGTGCTAAGATGCTTCCGCTGCCACTGGTCCACAAGATTTTCCACCCCTGCCTTATGATCTTCCTGCATTCGGTATCATTTCATGTGTTGCATAAGTCTATTGTGGAATTTACAGACTGGTATCAGACATATGGCCAAATATCAGACTTATGGACTTGATCTGGACTAAATTGGGATGTTATCTTAATATACAATTACTCTTTATATCAAGCTCTTTCTTATGCACATGAGTGTCTGTGGATTTGTTTCTCTAGTCAGTCCAGACCACCACAATGTGTAGAAACAAGATCCACTTTTTCTATGATAACTTATCATACATGTATATTGAGGAAGAGTAAGTGATCGAGTAGAAATAGACTCCAGCAGTATCCAAATAGCCTACCTATTGTCAATATGTAATATTTGGACCATCTTTGAATCAGTCTTGTGTTTATATTTATATGGTAGTGTATAAATATAATCAAAATTTAATAATTGATAACTGCTGCATCAGATACTACTGATTCAGCAATCAGTTAAATAACAGCATTTCTGAAAAAAAAGTTTAGACTGCTGATTTAGTAAAAAAGTGTGGAGGGCTCAGGCATTTAGCTTTTACTAGGGCCCTATATTAAGCCAGAAGTTACTCTTTAAAACAGGAGATAGATATGTCTGCAGAAAGAATTATTGCCTTCCTCTATAACCACAGGAGTTTTGTCATAGGTTTGAAAAGTCACCTATATGCCCCACAAGATGAAAGTGGCAAGGCAATTTACTAGAACTGCCAAGACCCTTTTCATTCCAGAATTGGCAGAATTTTAGACTAATCAGAAAATTAGCCAAGACAACACATATAAAAGTGACATATGTATCTCCTATAATCTAAAGAAACCCATAAAATGTGGTCTCTGATTATTGATTGGGAAGTACTAGATGGAGGTAGCTGTTTCCCATTTTAAAATGAACTGTTTGATATACCTCAGACCAGTGAACCACTAGAAACATAACTAATACAGGAGAGTCTGTACTTTTATTGGGTTTATTTATCTTCTGACTTATATTTAGGCATATAGAGTCCTGGAAAAATATCCATGTCTGGATAAAAACATTGTCTTCAATATACTGTGATAGTTTTGTCTTCGATAGAGAATCAAAATTATTAAGCTCCTCTAGATAACAAAAAGGCAACAGTACACTGCAGTGAACTTAGAGAGGAGAGTGAACTGTTATTATTGGCTCTTGAGGAAAAATTGCTCTTCTTTATCTTTATTAATATAGACTAAAAGGAAAGAATTTGATTTGTGCTAGTGATTCTCATAACTGAAACTACAGACACAATAAGTACCTCCACAAGATTAAATTTATAATAATCTAAAGTCAATTCCTAAAGCTCATCTGAGCTGTGTTTTGTGCAAATAGGCAAGCTGAATGAGTTAAAAATCACTCACCTCCATATTTTTTTAAACCTCAAATAGCGTGATAGTTTGATTTCCTGTCAACTTCATGACCTGTGTGAAGGAATTGAGTGCATTGTAACCTTTCAATCAGGACTCAACTCTTGGAGCATGTAAGCTTTATAATAGGAGGCAATGTGGGCAGTTTGTTTCTTTCTTGCCCCTCTTTACCTTTCTGCCTGCTTGGATTCTGCTTCTGGCTGTGGGACTAGCTGCCCAGGAATCCTGCCCCCCTGAGAGGTGTCGCTATGCTCTCATATTCCTGCTGACCTTGGATCCACGTGACTTTGTCCCACTGATTGGAAATCTCCTTGTTTTCTGCTTTATCACACAGCAGCTGAGCGAGTTTAGAGGGGCTTCAGCTGGTATCTGAACCATGGACTTGAGTTTGACTGCACTGGGAAATTTTTTAACTTCTTTTGCTTTTCTTTCACAGCCATAAAACTATTCTACCTAATAACTTAGTTTTCAAGTTCTCTATGGGTATAAACCAGCTTTATTTTTCTTATTTCCCCCATCCTACCTTGATGCGTGTGTGTGTGTGTGTATGTGTGTGTATTATATATATAACTTTATCCTGATGTTGTTTGTCTAGAAAATCCATTCCAACACAGATAGTGATATTAGTTTTGGGGATAGCCTAAGAAATAAATATTGGTTTTGGTTTACTATGGCAGAGAACAAAGACAATAAAGAGGGAAGTTACATGAACTTCAGCAGGCTGTCTTTCCTTAATAGCCTTTATTTTTTCTGGTGAAGATCAGTGTATGACAATTCTGCCAATTACTTAGTTTTGATGTTTCACTTCATATACCTATCTGTATTCTATAAATAGTGAGGGGGGAAGTAGAGTAGAAATTGGTTCTCAACTTTCAGCTATTGCTTTTCTTCATCCCAAAGCAGTGTACACGTAGGAATGAAAACCTGTTAGATACTAGTTATGTTTTACTCTTGAACTAACTTCCCAGAAAATATTAGCCTACTTTAAAATGAGAAAAAAATCCCTAAAACAAGATTTTCTGAGGTTCTGATTGATATATGAGGGGATGCCCAAGAAAAACAAAAGTCATTTTACAAAGCTATTGTATTTAAAGTTTTTTAAAAACCTCATTACCTTCAAAGTACTCTGCATTGTACTTAATGCATTTGTCAAGTCTGCAATTCCGTTCTTGGAAACATTTTTGAAACTCATCTCATTGGATGGCTGACAGCACCTCCCTCATTTTATTCTTCACCTCTTCTAAGTTTTCAAATCACTGTCCTTTCATGTAGCTCTTCATTCGTGGAAACAAAGAAAAGTTGAACAGAATGAGGTCAGGCAAGTAAGGAGTGTGTGGCAAGACAGCATGGTGGTTTTTTGCTGAATACTGGCACACTGATATGTCTACGTAAGGAGGTGCATTGTCATGGTGAAAAACGAACTGGTACCCTGTCTACCACATCAGGCTTTTTTTTGGTAACACACTGATACTCAATCTTTGCAGAACCTCTAGAAAGCTTGATTACCTATATGAGTTGGTGGAAATAATTCAAAATGAACTGAGTGGCCAGGCTTGTCCTTTCATGTCGTTGATGGACATCCAGAATGAGGTTTGTCGTCAAACAAATTTCACCTTTTCCAAAATGAGAAGTTCACTTGTACACTTGAGTTCTTCCCATAACACTGTTCTTGTAAGCTGCGCTCAACATCACAACAGTGTACACAGCAATTTTCCTGAGCAGAAAACAAATTTTTACAGCTCCATGCTGTTTTCTTAAACCAGTCATCACTAAAAATGAGGTTTGAAGAAAACTGCTTTTACCAAAAACTTCACTATGATCAGAGAGAATCTTCCCAGGAGACACTACAGGGTGCACTAACTCAGCACGAGCTGCTGGATGCTCATCTTGTAGGAAAAGTGAGTACAATATAAGCCACACTTCCCCCAGAGAAATCCAGTTTTGTTTTTTATTCCTTTTGGTATCCCCTTGTAAAGCCACTAGGGTTATATTAGAAAATTAAGTGAGATTGTTTGGAAAAAGTTTCTTTCTGTTTAATATGTGTGTGTGTGTGTGTGTGTGTGTGAGAGAGAGAGAGAGAGAGAGAGAGAGAGAGAGAGAGAGAGAGAGAATGACCCTTTGTCACACAGTCAAGTTTCTGAGGGCAACTTTGCTGATTTGGATTTTCAGATGCTGCCTTATTTTTTTTTAACAGAATCAGACATGGAACAAATATTGTATTCATTTATTTATTGGTATGAATAAAATGGCTCATCATAGAATAAGTTAAAAAGTGTGTGAGAATCTTGTCTTTTAGCATGAACACCCACACTTATTCTATGAAACATCATAAGAAGTAAAGGATGCTTCTGGAGGAGGAGGTGGATGTGGGGGTGCTTTCTCACCCGATGTTCTGGGTTGTCTTGCCCCCAAACAAGTCTGAGTGATGCTTCCAATGCTGATTCATAAGAGCTTTCCTGTATATGATTTTCCCTGAAAGTGTGTAATAAATTCAATCCAGACCACTAATTTTATCCCTTAATTTTAAAACTTCATTTGTTTTTATAGACATAAAATTGTTCTTCCTGATAATATAGTTTTAACTTCTCCACAGATATGAAGATGTTTAATTTTCTTAATTACCTCCATCCTATCTTATATAGCCTGGGATCTTTATAAGCCAGTACAATTATTGTGAAGATTTAAAGAAATTTAAGATTAGTGTCATTTGCACAATCACTCCAATTTTAATAATTTATTAACTCCTTCCACACAGTTAATCATTTGATATGGTTCCTCCAACCATTCAGTCCCTGGATCTCTCACAGAGAACTTTTTCCCGAGGAATCTGTCTAAGAGAAAGCGAGAGAGATACTGATAAGTTTAGATGGTTCTCTTGTAACTGATTGTTAACTGGGCCATTTGTGATTGTCAACACTGGAATTCTAATGTGGGGATTGGTCATTTTTGCCATCCAGCTGGCTATAAAGTAAGCAATCTCAGCAACAGAAGGGAGGAAGGTCATGACTGTCACAAAAGAAGGGACAGGAGTAGAGTGTCCTCGGCTCAGGAACAGAACTCTGCGACTTCAAAGATGTGGTAGAGAAGTGGAAGTCATGATATCTGGAACAAGAACACAAGACAACATAGCAAAAGCTCCTCAGTCCTTCAATTCCCTACCCCTGAGTTCCTTGGGGCAAGACGTTTACTGTTGGCATGAGGGGACTCCAGGCTGGGAAGCCAAGGCTGCTGTTCCCTGGAGCTAGAATGGAGAGCTTTTAGGCAGAGGCTTCAGGGGGAGTAGAGTACTCTGTGGGTGTCTAACAATACTGCTGAACAATTCTTGTAACCTAACCTGAGCAAGGGACCAAGAGCCAAAGAGAGAGACTTGCCCCAGGTGTGGCTGGGATTATGTTACCTGGAATGAAGAAAGGTGTCTTGAGAATTTCTAATCATGAAGTGTTTACTTTCCTGTAATGATGGATATGGCTTGTGAGTTTTATAGGGTCATTGCAATGAATTATCAAGGCTCGCTAAGAAGTAGAATTCTGTGGGAGTGATGCTTGATATTAGAACTGGTAAAGAAGCATGAAGAATAAAGGGTGGAGGTATATCTGACCTCACTCTCACAGGAATCAACACTGGAGGATGCTAAGATTTGCACTCCCTCTAACTTGCAAAGACAGCTGAGATCAACACTCCCCCTATACCTTTTTAATAAGCGTTATTTCAGAAAATATCTACCATATGACCCTTTAGTCTACTAATATGGAACATTAATTTTAAAAAAATTGTTTAATGTCTAATAAATCAATATGATAACAAATATATAAATATTGGTTACTTTCCAACATGATGCCTTAAGTAGAAACATGAAGATTAAAATAAATGATTATAGAAAAATTTAAATTTTCTTGTGATTTGCTTCACAGGAGAGGAGCTTATAACATATAAAATGGGAACTTATAAACTTATAAAATCCAGGAATGACCTAGTTAGAACTATTCTGGAGAGTTTTCCATAGGGAGATATTTTTCAACGGAAACCAAAACATAAATAAAATTAGTAAGGTGAAGTATATAAGGTTTATACATACATACATACATACATGTGTGGCAACATTTCATGAATATAATGACAGATCAAATATAGGAAGATATATTTGAAAAAAATTAAAGACTTGTGCACGGGACTGCGGCCCACTGGGATGGAGGTTCAATTCCGGCTCCCAGGAGCAAAGGCTGGGCCTCCTACTCCCACCACCTGAGGGCAGTGATGCCTAAAATAAAAAAAAATTAAAGACAAAACGGTAATGTTTAGAAAGCAGAGAGAATGAGCAGGAAAATATTGGGCAGAACCAGAGGAACCCAAATGCCAAGAATTAGGCATTTTTTTCTGGTTTAAAGAACCCCACCCCACCCCATCCCAGAAAAGATGTAACTACTGACACAACATATGTATGTATGTATGTATGTATGTATACATTATGATGAGTGCTGTATGAGTCCCCAATAAAATGAATTAAAAAAAAAGAATGTGTAGACACTTCAAATGACCAACTGTCTTTCATTAAAATTATAGTTATTGAGCATGCTCTGCATACATTGTGTGAAGTTAAACACCTGCATGCCCTAAACAATATCTGTATGCCTAATGTACTTCCTCTATCTATTTGGATCTGCTTAGGCAAAAGGAGTTCATGATAAGAGTTAGAAATCTTTGGCAAAAACATTCAGAAAACTGCAGTAGGATGATGAAAACCTCATTGATAACTTCATTTAGAAATATTTAGGTTGGTGATTCTCCAAATAGCATTAGTAAACCACTCCAAATGCTAATTCTTTGGGGAAAATCCCACCACCTATGTAAGATCAAATCAGTGAAGAAACAATTCATAGAGAAATCTCTGAAGTCTTTTTTGAGCACGGATTTTGCTCCCCATGACCTTGAAAGAAGAATGATATTCTCATTGTGCCTTCGAAGCTTATGAAAATTACTTCCATAGGCAAATATACTCAGGCAATACAAAAAAAGGAAATCTTCAAATTCTATTCTTATAAAATTCTATTCTTATAATAGGAGTGTGTTAATCTAAGTTCTTCAAGAAACAGACTCCAAAATGGAGTTAAACACACAACAATTTTTTTTAGAAAAAATGGCTGTAAGAGAAAAGCAAATTCTGACTAGTTGTAAAGTAAGAGTAAAGAAAGGTTAAGTAGAAGTGACTTAACCTCTTAGATAGTCTAAGGAAGGTTCACTAAGGTGTTAGGCTATGCTCACAATATATGTGTCCATCAGAAGACTCTTGAGTCTTCTAGAAACATGCCAGTCTTATCCCTGCTCCGTTGTCATTGGTAGAGAGAAGCCCTTGAGAAGTGTGGTCTCAATCAAATGTTCCAGGGAAATACAAGACAGGACTCTGTTTAAATAAACTGTTTATGGTAGAAGGTCTATTAGACTCATTTTCATAGCCATTACATTGAGATCTAGTGACCTTCGGCTATCTTACAATATAGCACCAATTTATCAATCCCACAGCCTTCCAGGAGAGTCTAACTTTCTAACAATTAAGTATCCATAGCACCCGTTTAGCCCATAGCTAACTTTTCCCAATAAGGCCCACAATATTTCTCCATTATGATGTATCTCTCTCTTGACTGTCCCCAAATACATCCTCATCTACTCACAAAGGTTGTGACATCAAATTACATATGCCACTGTGTCTACCTTTGGTGATGTTTATAACACTAGTGCAGTTTTCCATCACTCATTTGTCAGTTTGTAACAATGCAATGATTTGTATGTTGTTGTCAGGCTTGAAGCTATTTTACAAGTTTATTAAATGAAGAACTGGTCATCCATGGGAAACAGGTTTTGATGGAGTTTCCAGAGTAAGACCAAGTAAAAAGAGGGGTTTGTTGGTCTACTTTTAAAAACTGTATGAAAAGCAGTGGAGCATTATCTGATGCAGTGACTGACGATGACTCCCTTAAGTTGGAAGTCACTGAAAATGTAACTAAAGTAGAGCTACCCCTTTCAAATAGGGTCAACCATAATAATTACAATGGAGCAAACCTTTTGGGACCATATGTTGCTATTGTTGCATAACCCAAAAAGAGTACAACAGTTGAACACATTGCTCAATAATGGAAAGGTCTCAAAATATGAACCCAGGAAAATCAGAAGTCTTCAAAAATGGAATGGGATGTGTGAAGATTTATTATCATAGCTGTTAATGGGATTAAAAAGTTAGGAATTAACAATTGGGAACTGGAAATAAACATTGAATTATCTGGACTTTCTTTTATTTGGATCCATAATCAAAACACATGGAATCAGTTATAAAGAAATCAAGTATGTATTGAACTGGACAGATTCCTTCAGAACCCTATTGGAAGCATGTAAAAGCTGATATTTCACTTTGAGGACTATGGCATACACAATACCTTTGTTAAGAAACATGGCCCAGCTTGTGTCCCTACTGGTAAAAAATGTAAGAATAACATTTTCTTAATTTTTAAGAAAATCGGTGTATACTTGACAACTGACAGTTTTTATCAAACTTCCCTCTTTGGTGTTTACTGATATTGGCCAGCGAATGATGGGTAAATATCAACAAGAATAAATATGTAAGCCTTACCGTATTTCATTGTATTCTTCATAATTCAATAAATTCTAATTGTCCAATTTCTTGGTCATTTTTATTAACCAATATCCATTTTTAATAGTTCTCTGCAACATAAAGAATATCTGTAGTAGAGAGTCCCATTGGAGCCAGGGAAGATACACCCTAATTCAAAATGAGTAAATACTTTGAGAAGATGGACTACATGAAAGTAAATGCAGTATCGATATTGGGAAAAGACTCATTAATAACCACACAGTGCAGCACTGATAGAAGCAGCAGTTAAGGTTTAAAACCACTAATTGTATTGGGTAAATCTGAAATAAAAGATCCACTTTGTAAAAGCAAGGATGTCACTTTGAGAACCTTAGGTATTAGAGAAGCCTCACATTTACCAGCAGATTCACGTGGCTGTAAGAGGGTGATAATTAACAAGGGAGACCGAAAATAATTGATGATTTGAATCATAGAGTTAGTGAACAATATCAAATATGCCAAGGACTGCTAGAAGAAGCAATCTTGTCTTGGAAAGAGTGAAGCCTGAGGGATCTTCAGAAGAGAAGATAGTGAGATTTGTCTTACATGCTTTGGGCATAGGATCAAATTAAACGAGTCCTTGGAGAAGCAGCAAAGTTGGGTTAAGTAGAGGCCCAGCAAAAAGAAAGAGACTCTGCATTGGCATAGTGTCGACACCAGCACACTCCAACACAGCAGGGACTGTTAGGACGGCACGGTTGCAGGCAGTGTTGTGTCCAGAGTTGCAATGAGTCTGAAATAACTTGATTTTACTTAACAACAGCAACAGTGCAATTGGAATCATTTTTGCTATATTTAATTTTTAAAAATACTGAGGTATTGAGTTTGCCATTATGACCTATTATTTGAGATAGATTATGATTTGGAGAAGTCAAAAAAGATATAATATCATGTATATTACACTGACTTTTCTTTTTCTAAATCATATCTATCTATCTAGCATCTGGCTAACCTATATATAAAATATATAGTCATTTATTTACTTATCTTGCATTAAAAATATGTGGAAATATAGAATTGAAAGATGATGAGATTTTTACAGGTATTGTTTGAAGCCCCCTCATATATGTTATATGTGTAGATCATATATTCTTGAATATGAGCTGAACCCAATATCACCTGAGGCACCCAATTTTACCACAAATACTGTATTAAATATGTGCTGAAAAACTCAGCTTATACGTGAATATATACGGTATATAACCCATTGCTGTCAATTCCAACTCAGTAATGACCCTATTGTAAGTACAGAAGGCTTGCTCATGCCTCTGCTTGATTCCATTCATAATGACCCTATATAACAAGATAGATCATCCCCTATGAGTTCCTAAGATTGTAATCCTTTTTTTTTTTTTTTTTGGCATCACTCCTCTCTGGCATTGGGAGTAGGAGGCCCAGCCCTACTGCTGGAATTGAACCTCCATCCCAGTGGGCCGCAGTCCTGCGCAAAACCACTACGCCACCGGGGCTCAGCCCAAGACTGTAATTCTTTATGGGGGTAGAAAACATTGTCTTTCTCCTGTTGAGGAGCTTGTTGTTATGAATCACGCCCCCCGGAGTTCGAAACCCAGTATATAATCACTCCATAAAACATAATAGAATTATTCAATAGACCAAAGAGTTCCTGTGGTAGTTATATAACTTCCTATCAATTTGAAGACTTATATAAAAGTGTAGGGATGGATTTCAGCCTGTCAATCAGCTCACTGCCTGAAGGTGTCTCCTGGTGTGTGTGATTTTCTCGTAGGAGGGCTTGGGAGCCTCCCCTTCTCTCTCTGCTTTCACCTTATTGATGGCTTGATTCTGAGTTCTGCCAGGGCCTGGCCACCACCATTGGATCCACAGCATTCTCCATGCACCAAGCTGTGCTTTTCCTACATCCTACAACATCATTGTTTGTGACTCAATATGTGAGTCAGAAGAGAGACTTATAGACCAGTACTGGACTAAGGTACTTGAGTTGGATAGGACTGGGATGCTTTCTTGATATACAATTAGTCCTTGATATAAAGCAGGGGTCTTCAAACTTTTTAAACAGAGGGCCAGTTCACTGTCCCTCAGACCATTGGAGGGCGGGACTATAGTTTAAAAAAAACAAACAACTATGGGGGCTGAGCCCCTATGGCATAGTGGCTGTGTGCGGGACTATGGTCCACAAGGTTGGTGGTTCAAATCCAGCAGCTGCTCTCCAGGAGCAAGACTGGGCTTCCTACTCCCACCAGGGCAATGATGCCCACCCCCCCACATAAAACAACAACAACTATGAACAAATTCACTCTGGGCCCACGGTGAGTGGGCTGTTAAGCAGGACAGGGTGGCGGCAAAAACACCCAGCAGGCAGCATGTGGCCCGTGGGCTGTAGGTTGAGGACCCTTGATATAAAGCTCTTTCTTACACTTCTATGTGTGTTTCAGGCTTTGTTTCTCTAGTCCACTTAGCCTGATAATATTTATATTATCCCAAGGCTGAAAATATTTATAGAACCTGATCAACGTGTTTTTATCCAGTGCAGTGGCTGGTGTACTTATTTCGCTGACTTAAACCATTGTAGCAGTATATTTCCTAACATTTTCTATGTGTGTATCTATATGTGTTTATTATATATGTTAAAGAAATAAAATATTTTAGTAAAAAGTCCAATTCCCAGTGTGCAACTGGTCACGATGCTGTTAACTAGTTTTAACTTTCTTCTTTCATTGCCTGTTTCCCTTGCTTTGTCTGCTAGGCGACTGTCATTAGTTAGTATGCGATTATATTATGTTACTGTAGTTTTTCACTAATTTGTACTATGGTAGAAGTAGTAAGAGGCAATAAAAAGCTCTTGAGCTCTTAAGCACCCTATTTTATACCACTACTGTGTAATAATAACAACTCTATTTCTCTTTTACCATCGGGATTGGTTGCCTAGCCATACATAATCTCATCTTCCGCTGATAGGTCAGTACATGGGGAACAAAAATTGGTCAAGTCTAATTCCCAACTTCTGGATCAATAACATCCTTGTAATATCATGTGGAAGTTTTCTTCTTTTGAAACTAAGACTATTAGACAAACAAAGCCTAAGGTTGTCAGTGTGAGAAGCAGCAATTTAGATAAGAGAAAACAGTCTCACTTCTATCTTTTGGTTCCAGTCTTGTGCACGGTAGCTGTGTGCTGGCTTAAAACATATAACACACAGGAAAGATATTACCTAGCCTTGCGAGGAACGTATTGCAACTCATTTTATGCCATAGCTAAATGGATATTCAAAGACGTGTTTCACTGTTCTAGAAGACCAAAACTGCAAATGATTCCCTGTACTCACTGTCTCAGTTAATAGTAATCGAATATGCCCTATGTTCAAGAACATCTATAAGCAATGGTAGCGATTATATACATCATATATATGATGATAGTCTCTCAGTTAAAAATACTTACATCATAAAAGTATCAATTATATAAAAGTATCAATTATAGTTTTGCAATTACAAAGTTAAAATATTTGAAGTCAACTTGACTTTTCCTTAAACTCACCTGTAGCAGATTTTAAGCACTTGGATTTAAGGCTAAAATACCCTAGTATGAAGAGAAGCAAATGACTGCCATCCTAAGGATATGGAATTGGTGGTAGATTCTTTGGCTTGAAGGTGTCCAATCAATGGTGGCCCGGGATTACCACATATGTACTAAATTTATGCTTTCTCTGCATTGATATGATGTTTTACTCTGTCAGGCATGGTTCTGCCCTTGTGAATGAGTGTTATTGGATGTTTTGCTCTATCCACAGTTATCATGGTCTGTGTGTATAGTGCCCAGTCACTTATGCTTTTAATCTGTACAAGTCAATGAGTAATTTGCTGACTGATATACATGTTTATTTTCTTTCCTCAGAAGTGTTTTAAATTCTACTCCATTGGCTAAATTAATGATAATATCAATAGAATTACCTTATGCCTCCATGGGGATAATATAAAATGTTTTCTAACATAAAAGATCATCATGATTTATAATCATCTCTATCATTAAGAAGATCATCCAATAACAGTTGCAGCAGCACATTGGCAGGGAGCTGCCAGATGTTCACACTAGAGTCAGAAGAGGATGCGGAACCAGGGATATCACTGCTGATGTTAGATGGATCTTGGCTGAAGGCAGAGAATACCAGAAAGGTTTTATTGACTGTGTCAAGGCATTTGACTGGGTGGATCATAACAAATTATGGATAACCTTCAGATCAGTGAAAATTCCAGAATATTACTTAGTGCTCATGATGAACTTTAACAGGAATTGAGAGGCAGTTGTGTGAATAGATCATGGAAATATGGAATGTTTTATAATCTGTAAGCTGTGATTCAGTATTGAATCCTCTTGCCATTTCTATTCAATCTACAGGGTGAGCAAATCATCAAAGAAGCTAGATTATATAAAAAAATGTGACAGGCATCAGGACTAGAGGAAGTTTTATCAATAACCTGAGATATGAAAATAACTCAACTTGGTTTGCTGAAAGTGATGAGGACTTGAGTAACTTACTGATAAAAATCAAGGATTGTAGCCTTCATATGGATTACAATTTGATGTAAAGAAAAACAAAATCCTCACAACTAAACCACTAGCTAACATCATGATAAATGGACCAAAGATCAAAGTTGTTAAGGATTTTATCTTACTAGTGTCTATAATCAGTGTTCATGGAAAGAGCATTTAAGAGATTAAAGGACACACTGCATTGAGTAAATCTGCAACACAAGACCTCTTTAGAGTATTGAAAAGCAAAGATGATACTTTGAGGACTAAGTATCACCTGACCCAGGTCATCATATTTTCAATTGTGCCATGTCCTGGTCTCATTTGTGAAAGCTGGAAAATGAATAAGAAAGACAAAAGAGAATCGATGAATTGTGGTGCCCTAAAAATATATTGACAATACTATGGACTATTTAAAGGGCAAACAAATCTTTCTTGGAAGAAATACAGCTGGGGTGTTCCTTAAAGACAATGATAGCTAGGCTTTATCTTACATACTTTGAACATTTCATCAGAAGAGGCCATGTCCTAGAGAATGACACCATGTTTGGTAAACTGGGGGAGCAGCAGAAAACAGGAAGGTCCTTGACAAAATAAATTGATACAGCAGTTGCAACAATGGGCTCAAGGAGAACAATAATGAGGATGGCACTGGACCAAGCAGTATTTGTTACTTTGTATCTATGGTTGGTAAGAGTC
The DNA here is from genome assembly GCA_004026705.1 of Nesogale talazaci. NCBI lineage: Eukaryota > Metazoa > Chordata > Mammalia > Afrosoricida > Tenrecidae > Nesogale > Nesogale talazaci. The sequence goes on along the minus strand of PVJH01002503.1, from coordinate 60,875 downwards.
GATTCAGTGACACCTAACAACAGTATCATAAAATGATAATTAAGTCTCTAAAGTGAACCTGAGACATATAAAAACCATAAATATACTGAGATCGGATTCCCACTTAAATGTAGGTATAATTTATGAAAAAAATAGTTCACATGACAGAACCCTGCATGGTAATCACCCTCATGAAGAGATCATCAAAGATATGGGTGCTATAGCAAGTGTGATGAAGAAATAAGATGGCCCTTGACTCTCAGAAAGAATCATGTCGGGGGTCTTAAAGACACATCTCAAAACAAGCAGTCTTCTAAGTTAGGTGTCAGCTAAGTCCACATGAGAAAACATGTCAGCCTGGGTGATCAAAGGACTGTGAATAATAAAATACAGATCTGAAGTAGGGAATGGTGACAGGGCTTAAATTGTGGCACCTGATTTGCAGAAGACTATGGATGACAATAGAAGCTCAAATTCCATTGGCAGTATTTTCACATAGATTAAGCCTCTAATGAATTGCCTCTGATGAGAATTCAGGGATGTGAATCCCCTTACGATGAGACGGAGAGTATGTTAAAGTCAATTATGGCAGATGTAGTTTGGTTAAAATGCAACACTTTATAATTTGATCTCTCTCTTGATCTGTTTTAAAGTTGTTTTGTTTTTAATAACTTTTCTTTCATTTTTATTCAAGCTTTCCTCTTTTATTATGTTGCTGATGTTTTTTGTTGTTGTTGCTTGCTTGTCCCTGATTTTTTGTAAAATTTTCTGTATATAAAATGTAGGAGAGATAAATCTACAGAGAAATAGTAACGAGGTTACAACTCACCTAAGGCATAACACAGGAAGTTGGAGGGAAATGGGGAGCTGACAATAGCCAGTATGCCATAGGAGAAAATCTTCTGAAGTAGATTGTGATTATGATTGCACAAATCTTCTCAATATGATCAAACTATTAAATTGTATGATATGTGAATTTTATTATAAAAATATTAAAAATTACTTTAATGGAAACATTAAATATATCTCTAGTGTTGTAGGGAGTAATACAGGGAGCTACTAACCACAAGGTCAGTCGTTCAAATCTGCCAGATGTTCAATAAGAGAGCGATGAGACTCTCTACTTCTACAAAGATTAAAAGTGAGAGTAAGGAGGGTGGGAGGGGAAGCACCAAAGAACTAGAGGAAAATTGCATGCTTCATTGGTGCTATATTGCACTCTGTCTAGCTGGTTTCTTCCTTGTGAGCCTTCTGTGAGGGGATGTCCAATTGTCTACAGACAGGCTTTTGAGTTTCACTCTTTCCTCCCCCTCATTCACTTTGAATGATTTTTGATGCCTGTTACCTGAACTCATCAACACCTCATGATCACATAGGTTGGTGTGATTCTTTCATGTGGGTGTTGTTGCTTCTGAGATAGATGATTGCTTGCTTATTTTCAATCTTTCAAGATCCTAGCTGCTATATCTTTTGATAGCCAGGCATCATCAATTTTCATCACCAAATGGGTTATGTGCCCATTTTGTCTTCTGTGATCATGTTGTGAAGGTAAGCATCACAGAATGCCAGATTATAAGAACAAAATGTTCTTATGTTGAGGGAGTACTTGAGTAGAATTTGAATGTCCATCCACTATTTTGATATTTAATATCTATATCTATGTACCTACATCTATTTCCCTATCATTATATATACATATACATATCCACATCCACATACACACATACCAATTCTACCTTACAAATTCAGCTGGACCAGGTTTGTATATGTGTACAGAGAAGAGTTGGAAACACAGGTAATTCAGGACAGATAAATCCCTCAAGCTGAATAATGAGAGTAATGATACAAGGAAGGTTAAGGGGAAAAGCAGGGGAAGAACGGGGGAGCAGATCACAAGGATCTATATATACCTCCTTCCCTGGGGGGTGAACAAGAGAAAAATGGATGAAGTGAGACATTAGCTAGTGTAAGACATGAAAAATAATAATTTATAAATTATCAAGTGTTTTGAGGGAGGGAGAGTGGGGGGAGAGGGGAGGAAATGAGGAACTGATACTAGGGGCTCAAGTGAAAAGAAAATGTTTTGAAAATAATGATGGCAACAAATGTACAAATGTCTGTGACCCAATTGATGGACACATGGATTGTGATAAGAGCTGTACAGACCCCCAATAAAACAGCTTTTAAAAAGTTTAGAAGCATCAAAACACAAAGAAGCAGTTCTATTTTGACCTACACTCTTTCTATGAGACAGAAGTACCTCTAAAGCAGTGAGTGAGATGGCTCTGAAGGGGAGGTGTTGAGTTGGTGACAGCAAGGTGAGTGTTTCCAACCCACAGTGGCTCCAAAGCAATAAGATGAGAATGCGTAAATCTCATAAAGATATAGTCTAAAACAATCAAACAGAGAACTCACTGCTATTCAGTACATTATGACTCACCATGACACTAACACTGTAGGGCAAGATAGCATTGTCCCTGTGGGTTTCTGAGACTGTAACTATGGCATGAGAAAGCCTCATCTATCGCAATGATAAAGAGATGCATTGTCTGCATCTGGCTGGCATGTATTAGAATCAACTAGATACCAATAGGTTAGGAGCATAGTGAGTCCCATGAGGGAAAATCACAACCAGTTTGGAGGTCAGAAAAGACCTGTTCATAGACAAATAAGGAGATGAAAAAGTTGCTTTACTGAAGACAACTGTGTGCATAAGCAAACGTGGTGAGGAAAGCTGATGGTGCCTGGATATCAAAACATGTTGTATCTGGGGTCTTCAAAGCTTGAAAGTAAACAAGCATCCATCCAGCTCAGAAGCAACAAAGCCAACATGGGAGAAGCACTCCAGCTTGTGGGACCATGAGGTGTTGAAGGTATCAGTTATCAAGCTTCAAGAACTAAAAACCACAACATTGCACGCTCACTTTCCTGATATGATCACTAATGACAAATGTGTGCATAAGCAAAGGTGGTGAAGAAACCTGATGGTTCTGGACAAGCAAAAGATATAGCGTCTGGGATCTTAAAGATTTGAGTAAACAAGCGGCTATCCAGCTCAGAAATAACAAAGCCCACATGGAAGAAGCACACCAGCCTTGTGACCATGAGATGTCCAAGGGATCTGGAATCAGGCGTCAAAGAACTAAAAATTCTATCATTATAAATGGGGGAGTTCAGATTGGGACCTAAAGCCCATCAATAGGTGAAGTGACATACTTTTACAGAGGAGATGCAGGGAGGAGATGAGCCAGTCAAGGTACAGTGCAGTAACAATGAAATATGCGACTTTTCTCTAATTCTCAAATGCTGCCTCTCACCCATTATCATGATCCCAATTTTACCTGACAAATCAAGCTACACTAGGGGATGCACACTGGAGTCAGAAACATGGGGAATTTAGGATAGAATATCCCTCAGGACTAGTGGAGAGAGTGGTGATACTGGGAGGGTGGATGGATGGTGGAATAGAAAGGGGGAACCAACTTCAGGGATATACAGATAACCTCCTTTCTGGGGTATGGAAAACAGGGAAGTAAATGAAGGGACACATTGTACAGTGTATGATATGAAAAAGTAATAATTGTAAACTTTAAGGGTTTAAGGGAGGGAGGAGAGAAGGGAAACATGGGGAGCTGGTACTGGGGGCCTAAGTGGAGGGAGGATGTTTTGAGAGTGATGATGGCAACAATTGTGCAAATGTGGCCTGCATACAATTGATATATGTATGGATCATGATAGGAGTTATACGAGCCCCCAATAAAATGATTTATAAAAAGGGAAGGGGAAAGAGGAACTTATAACAAGGGCTCAAGTAGAAACTATTTGGAAGTGAATATGGCAATATGTGTACAAATATGCTTGATAAAAATGATGTATTGAATGTTATAAGAGCTGTAAGAGCCTCCAATAAAATCATTGAAAAAAACAAGAAAAAGTTGTTTTAGGCAATTAGAACAAAAGATAAATCAAAATGTAATATCAGGGATGCTGTCCTATTTGGTAACAGATTGAACAAGTGTAAGAAACAGGTGTGATGGTGATAGTCCAATTCCCTTTGATATGATTGAATGATTGAACTATTTGATTATATGATATTTACATTATGTGTCAATAAAACTGATGGAAAAATAAAATTAAAATTTTTACAAAAGAATAAATGAAACAGTTGGGGAAAGAGGCACGAGAAGTTGGTGGCCCTGAGGTCTTTACAGCAACTGCGATGTCACATTACGGGTGTGTTATTCCAGGTAAACTAGAAAATCAAATTTCATAGACACACATATGGATATAAGGAAAAGGTTTATATACAAGAGGAATAGTACATTGAGAAAACATCCCAGCCCAGTCCAATTCAAAGTCATAAGTCCGATATTAACCCATATGTCTGTAATCAGTCTATAAAGTATCCTTCCTACTCATTAAGTCACAGGTCAGTGGGTGCAGAATCCTTGTGCTGGCAGGGGACTCCACATAGCTGCTCGCTTTCAGGGCTCAGGATCCTTCAACAGCATGTTGTGGTGGCAGAAGCAACCCATCACTGGTAGAGGTCTCCATGTGGCTGCCCCAGCTTCAGAGGTCTGGCTCCATCAAAGCAAAGCTGTGTGGTCTCTTCACTGGCTCCTCCAGCTTCCCAGACACTGCCATATTGTCTTGTCCGTGATTCATCGTCTCTGAGACTAACTCCCAACAACTGGGGAGATAAATTCTCATCTTCACAAGGGAAATATTGTGAGACTTCCCATACATATCAGGAGAAAGCCATGCCCCCGTAGAGGCCTCATTGGCTACTCAATGGCTATCTCCAGAATAACAGGATAAACACCACCCCTACATCTCAATCATGAAAGTAATATAAACACATGATCGCCACAACAGGTTTTCAATTATGGTGGGAAGCAGTTGGAGGGTTCTTTTCTTAGGATTTGTTTGTTTGCTCCCACCAAAAACAATTTGCAAAACATTTACAGTGGAGGACAGGTCAGAGGTTGAACTTATTTCTATGGCTTAACTCTGTGATCTTAGACACGGAGATATTTGCCTGAGCTTCAGTTTTAGTTTCAATAAAAGTGGACACTCATTCATCCTTTATAAGGTTAAAGGGGTAAAATGCTCACAGTAGTATCTCATATTTTATTAAATAAATGTGCTCTATGCCCCTCAGCATGTGCAATATGCTGAGTGAGGTACTGAATCATGATGATGAAGATGACTACTGAGGTCAGTGGTTACCAGGCTGCAGAATAAATCAGACTTCCTCAACCTATATTTTTCTGAAACATGAATTAGTTCTTTCACTTCTCTTTCCTTTCCTTAGCTTTTTGAGTGAACAGTTAGTGCTGAAATCCCACACACAAAAGAGAATATATGTACATAAAGTCTCATTACTTTAAACCTTAGATAGAAATATTAATTATGGGATAGGTTATTCTGCGAAGATACTTTTGGGGGCCCATTATGATCAAAAGTTAGACAATTTCAGGGACCATGGTAGCATATAAATAGCTCATCACATCTGGTTTGCTGTTCTAATATCTTGATTCTAACTCAGGAGCACTAGCGAGTGGCATACTCCTGTAAGTTCTGGAAGGCTAACTATAGGGTTGACCATTAAAATCCACCACCTGTTGTATGGGAGGACAGTGAGACATGCTCCCAGAACAAATTGTGGTCTCATAAATTCTATCCAGATTCACAATGAGTAAAATGGACTTGATAGCAGTCAATAAGGCTAGTTGGAATCCTAGTAGACACTGATGTAGCATACATGAACCACATCTATCTAAAAACTTTAAATATTTTTGTGGAGTTCATTTTAGAAACATTCTGTATGCTGAGTACAATTATTAATCTCAGGCTACACAAGTGAAAAAATGAGACACTGGTCAGTTTTGCCAGACCTCCACAGATGTAAGTGTCCAAGAAGTAGCATTTGACATGAAGGAAATGTGCTTCAAAATAAACACTTTGTTGTTTATTTATATATCTTATTTTATTTTACCTTATTTTATGTTTATGCTTTCCTTTATTTCTCCAAACTATATACCTGAGATACATAGTGAGGTGTCTGTTCACCCTTTTTTTCCCAGAACCACCTGAATTCTTGGTGGCCATCTTCCTGCTATGAGAATTTTATCTCGTGGACCTTGCTGATTTCACTAGGGATGGAAACCTGATCTAGGGAACACTGAAGATGTCCGCAGAGCTGGTAACCAAGGACCAGACTTTACTAACAGAGAGACTTCATAGATGTGTGAACCCCTGCTGTCAAGATCCCTAGGAAGCTGAGACTTCAATCATCTCTTCATAATGCTCTTAGGTTTTCTATGCACCACTTGGGAATCATTCTGAGAAACTGTATCTGTAACTAACTCAGCTTGAGATGGCCCCTAGTACTTGCAAGCAAGAGTCTTTTCTAAAGCACAGTGGCTTCCATTAGCACACTTCTATATACAGGTTGTTTAAAAGGTCTTGAACAATAAATCGTAATTTGTCTACACCACACATATGCTGTACCTTTTCTCTCAGCACAGAGATGGCACACTTAAGTAAACACACACAAAAGGAACTTTAATTATATTTCATTTATTTCTATTAATGCTATGCTTTTTATTTTACAGCTAGACATTTAACTTAGGTATTTCAGAGTATTTTCATGAAATATAAATATGTGATTAAATCTAAATATTCCCACCATTACAAAAATTCATAAGTCATCACTCCTCAAACTGAAATGATACTTATTTTGAGATATTACTAAGCCCAATTCATTCCAAACCATCGTCATTCATTTTGTAGGGATGGTCACAGTACAATTATAATTCCAGGCCAAGAAGGGCTCCTTGTGATTTTACACTTGTATTTTTTGCTTTTGTGTGTTTTAATCAGAAAAATCATATTTATTGTATAAAGAAATAATTTTATTGAAAAAAATATAACCAGATAGGGTAGGTGCTTAGTGCATATTTCTGATACGTTTGTATTTCTTGCTATTTTGTTCAACTTTTCAATTAAATTTTGCCCAAGCATTGCATTGAAATCAACCAAAATGGATACATTCTAATTGCTCTAGGGGAGGAACTGCTCATGGCAGTGAATTGGCATTGCTACTGCTCATAAATTGCTCTTTCTCCTGATGTTCATTTTGTATGTGTGTATTTATATGGATCATTATGGGGTGTTTCTAAATTTTTAACTCAGAAGGTTGATGTCCTTTATTTTTCTTTGTTTTCTAATGCATACTTAACTCAGTTCTTAGTGAGTTCTTAGTGCATACTTAACTCAGGGCCCTGAGTTTCTCCAAAAGATACCAGACAATGTCTTACATTTAGTGGGAAGAAGTTAGGGATGATGCTGAATGTCTTACATTGCAACCCATGTTGTCCATCCCATAGTGTCTACAATCCTGACATTTTAAGCCTGCCTTCACATCACAGTAAAGGAAATTCAGTGAACTGGTTAAAGACATGATTTTAATGTGAGGGAGTTGCAGATTTAAATTGTGATTCTACCATTTACTACCGATGATGCTTTGGTCTAGTAATTTTTTAATATAGATTTTATTGGGAGCTCTTACAACATTTAATACATCATTCGTATGAAGCATATTTGTACACATGTTGCCATATTCATCTACATTATCTACTTGAACCTCTCTAGCATAAGCTCCTCTTCCCCTCTTTCCTCTAATTCTTTATTTTTTGATTCCAACTCCCCATATTTCCCCTTCCCCCTTCTTATCCCCCTTGAACATCCAATACCTTACAAATTGTTATTGCCTCTTCATATCTTACACTGTCTAATGTGTCACTTCACTCACCCACTGCCCCCGTTGTCCACACCCCAGAGAGAAGGTCACATGTAGATCCGAGAAATTTGTTCCCCCTTTCTGTTACACCATCGCTCCACCCTCCCAGTGTCACCACTCCCCACTAGTCTCAAGGGATTATCTATCCTAAATTTCAATGTTTTTGACTCCAATGTGCATCCCCTGGTCTAGCCTAATCTGTCTGGCAGAATTGGGATAATGATAGTTGGTGGAAAGGAGCATTTGAGAACATTTCATTACTACTACACTGCACCTAGACTGGCTCATCTCCTCACTACAACCCCTCTGTAAGAGGATGTCTCTTCACTTACTGATGGGCTTTGGGTCCCCAATCCGAACTCCCTCTCACTTATAATGACATATATTTTTAGGTCTTTGATGCTTGATACCGGATCCTTTTGACACCTCGTGGTCATACAGACTTTTGTACTTCTTCCACGTGGGCTTGCTTCTTAGTTAGATGGTCACTTATTCACCATGGTGGCTTTAAAACCACAGATGCACATCTTTTGATAGCTGGGCACCATCAGATTTCTTCACCACATTTACTTATGCACATATTTGTCATCAGCGATCATATCAGGAAAGTGAGCATATAATGTTATGATTATTATTTCTTGAAACCTGATAATTGATCCTTTTGGTATCTTTTGGTCCCATAAGCTGGTGTGCTTCTTCCAGGTGGGCTTTGTTGCTTCTGAGTTGGATGGCTGCTTGTATACTTTCAAGTTTTTAAGACCCCAGACATACATGTTTTGATAGCCGGGCACCATCAGCTTTCTTCACCACATTTGCTTATGCACACATTTGTTTTCTGTGATCGTGTCAGGGAGATGCATATCATGGAATGCCAATTTAATAGAACAAAATGCTCCTGCACTGAAGAAGTATCTAATTGAGGTCCAATGCCCATCTGGTGTCCTCATTCTAACCCTATAAGTATATGCATATTGATTTATTTCCCCTTCATCGTATGAATATATGTACCTATTTATATGCCTCTATTTAACCTCTATAAATGCCCCTTACTCCCCAGTTCTTTTCTCTATTTCCCAATACCTCCTCCTGTCTCACCACTACACTCAACCTCCATTTGGGTTGTCTCTCTATTACTTTGACCTTAATCAGTCCCTATCAGACCTTCCACAACCACTCCACCACCGATCCTGAACCACACGCTACTTCTCTCATCCCTGGATCAACCAACAGCCCCACCACCCCCCACATCCACCTTAGTACCATCAGTCCCGTCGTCCCCACCCCTAGACCTCCCATCCATCCCACCCCATCCAGAAAGACCTATAGAGAAAACAACATACTCAAAAAAAAAGGGAATCCTATAATGAAGCAAGCAAAGAAAAGAAAACAATGAAAACATCAACAACCCCCCCCCTAATATCCAACATGAAGGCATACATGCAAGAATACAACAATAATAACAATATAAAATCCTACAAATAATTTAAGGTCTGTTCGTTGACCTCCAGGAGTGTCTCCTGGTTAGGTGGGATGGGGTGTCACAAAGTATATCTCTGGTGCTCGATCTGGAGCTCCATATTCTGTCACACAGCCTTAGTATTTTGGTGTGGTTGGGTCAGACAGGGTATAATCCTGACCCTGTTTCAACATTATTGACCCCAAAATGTCTTGGGTCAGTGAGGGTAGCTATATTTCATATTGGGGCTGGCCCATATGGTCCACTCATTGTATCACCTGTTCTGAGTGGGAATATCATCCTCAAGGCTCAGTGGGCTAGGATGTACTTCATTATATCTTTATCCCCCTTCATTTATCCTCGTGTACTCTGGTCAGGTAGATCTCCCTCCCCAAGCTGCAGCTTCGGTGCTGACCTCCAAGGCAAACGCCCCTGGGGGAGAGGCGGGTGGCCCAGTAGTTGGAATTTGGGTTGTGCTCTCAGACCTCTCCACTTGTTCTGGGCTCCAGGTCTAGTAATTTTTTGTCTATCTCTCAATTGCTCTATTTATTAGCTATAAATAATAATAATTATTATCCTGTGAGTTTAATGGAAAGCTTAGAGGAGTTAACCCATGAAAAATCTTTAGTGTAGCTCTTGTGTGTTTAAGTGATAGTAAAAAATCATAGACTTCAGACTTTCAACTGAAATATTGAGTTCATTTCAAAAAAAATGTTTTCTGAAAAACCAAGGAAAATGTGAAACAGATAAGAGTGAATGCAAAAGCCCCAAAGTACACCTTTATGAAACCAAGATTTCCTATGCTAAGGATCCTGGGACCCAGAGGCCCATGTGACCCAACTTACTCTTGGTCATTTTTTTTCTCAGTTTGTGTGGTGCATGTGTGACAGACTCAGGTGATCATAGAGCTAGACAGGTAATATAAATGGTATGAATGGCCCAAAGTTGACATACTAAATATATACCAATGTCTTCACTTCCACAAAGAAATATGCTTTATCTCATTTTTCTTGAATCGTGGTTTTCTAAGTCTTTTGTTTTTCCACTATTGACAGAGACAAGGCTACAGAGAGGTATTTTTCTACCTTAATCTCTACAACAGTGCAGTAAAATTGATAAATGACAACTAACACTTGGCCTTGATCTTGAGGCAATAGCTGTAAGTGTGTTTGCAAAGGAGACAGTGCAAGCATAGACTGAAAGGAGGAGTTGCTACTCAACTTCATTCTATTGTTGCTACATGGGAATCTCAACCCTGCAAATGCTAAATATTGTCACCTCTCTTTGGTAAAGAAGTCAAATTCTGGATTTCTGTGTTAACTCTTGGTGTTGCATATGGTTTTACACCCTGGAAAAAAAGTGCTAAGATCAAATAAAACATGATATGATTGAGGACTGACTATATGAGGGGCACCCCAGAAAAAAAGCATAAGAGCTCCATTGGGTAGAACTACCATAGTACTCATTTCCCCTCCCCACCCAACAATATACACAAATTATATATATAATATGTATTATATATTCACACAAATTTATATATATATTCCCTACCTTCACTTTAAACTGCTCTTACACACATTATTTCAGTAAGAAATTGTCAATCTTCATTCAAATGCAAAATTTCCATTTCCTGTTCCTAATTATGCAACCTCTCTTCACTTACATCTATGCTAAACGGGGATAAAATAAAGGTATCACAGACTTGTGAATATTAAATAAATTGACACACTTGAGGTAATTGACAGGGTAATACTTAGAATAGCACGTAAAACATAGTAAGTAATCTCTCAATAAAGGTGGGCACCTGGTATGATTAATAGTGTTGCTTTTGCTTTACATAATTTAGTGCTTCAAAAAGTATCCAATATTTCAATATTTCCAAACTGTGTGTGGGTGTTGCTCAATAAACCAGGGCTTAAAGCAAAAAAGAATAGTGACAAACTTTACTAAAGTTTTGCTGAATGACATGATCACTATTAGCAAAATGCTACTTGGATTAAATGGCTTTTTTGCATTGTGTCTGTTTGAAGAGAAGAAAAGAATGATTCTAGCATCACTGAACTGAACAACATATCTACCTAATTGAAGAATTTTAAGTGTATTGCACATTTATTTCTAAACTATATTTAGTAATTAGACTCCCTCATTGGACATGAAAAATATATGGTGGAGAGCAGGGTGAGAAGGGACTGCAAACTGTTGTCTTTCTTTTGAAAATCTACCAAGATATTATATGTAGTCTCCTTTCATGGAGGAATCTATGGTAGAAGGAACAGATAAATGAAGTAAATAAAACTGGATTAAGCAATAACTGTAATAGTTAAAGATTCTCATAGGAGTTTTTGAAAAACTGGTATTTGTGCTTTCTTTGGTGTAAGTAATTCAGTAGGTAAGATTGTCAAATACGAACTCGGCCAAATCCTATTGTTATCAAGTCACTCATGACAATCAATGTGTTTCAGAACAGAATGCTGGTCTATAGTTTTCTTAGTTTTAGATATACATATGTTTAATTATATATATGCATGTATATGATGTTGTGGATATATACAACAGAATAGAAGGTAAAAAATTTCTACTCTAATCTCATCTTTCCGTTCTCTCCCCACCTCCCAGTCCCCAATCTTATTTTAATAGAAGCTGACCTTTTTTGGACAGTGCTTTTTTTTTTTTTTGACAACACTTCTGAGTGAGTTTGAGTTAACAACCCTTAGGTTAGCTGGAGAACACAAACCATTGGATTAATCTTCAATGCTAGAGAATTCAAATGGCAGGAAAATCAGTCTGCAAAAGAGATTTTCTAGGACCCTCTTTTAATTATTTCTTAATGACATTCAGACCCTTGGGAAACCCTGTTAAATCCTGACCTTATCTTCAACTTTATGAATGTGACCTTATCTTTAATTTTATGAAATAACGAAACTGATGATATGAGAAACTGAAAAGATTTGGAAAACAAGGATTCACTGGCAGCATGTTTTTCCCAGATGGAGGCTACTTTCTACCTACCTTACAATGCAGACCAGAAAAGACAATTATATCAGGTTCTCTACCTATGACAGAGCATGACAGATGTGGTTGCCGACCTCAAAAACCACGTGAGCTGAATCTATATGTTTCCTCCTTTAGAGCTATAGCTAAGGTTAAAGGTACTCAAATCAGAACAATTTAAACTTGTAGGTGGATTAGCATCTTCCCATCACAATCATCTTCAAGAAGTAGTTCAATGTTATTTTTCCAGCTCTTTCAGAAACCTGCTGCCTCCAATTGCAAAATAATGTAATTTGACTTAACCATTGGCCTGATGGGCTATGTCTCTCTCTGAGTTTAAATACTGTCTAACTCTGCATGGATTTGTGTTAAACATTTATTGGCCACCAATGGAAATCAGGTGACATTTTGAATCCAACTAAGACACAGATATCACATGAGAGGCATTTAAACCTTCAAATCCATCCATGTAATGCTTGAACAAAACAAATGAAAAATAAAAATAAAACAAAGCACCCAGGTAGACAAGTCTGTGTTTCCAACTCTTAGAAACCCTGTAGGCTCGAGTACTACTCTGAGATTTCCACAACCATGAATCTTTATGGAAGCAGAACCCTACACTCTCTTTCCTACAGAGCAGCCCTCCTTAGCCCACAGTGCACATATATGCCAATCTTGTCTTCAACTTTCTGAATGTAAACTGATGAAAAAACTGAGGAAAACTGATTATATCAGAATCTAAAAAGATTTTGCCAAAGAGGACTTACCAAGAACATGCTAGTCCCAAGTGGGAGGTTTATCATGTCTCATAAAGAGTGTAGTCCAATTCCAAACCAAAACTTATTGCTATCAAATCCATAACAACTATGTGTGGAATAGGGTTGTAAGTTGACTTAACTTTTGGTCTGGTGGATGCATGTCCCTCTGAGTTGAATATATTCCATCTCTGCCAGGATTCCTATTAATTATTTATTGTCCAATGATGTTGGAAATCATTTGCATTTTGCATCCAACTAAGACACAAATATCACATGAGGAGCTCCTTTCCTAATTATACCTTCAGAATCTGTCTTTTCATATAGGACTGGACCCCTTTTTAGGGGGCCAAGACAGAAAATCTTTAGGGGAGCAACAAACCTTATATTTCTCCTTTGGTATGATGGGTGGGTACAATTTGCAGCCTAATTCATAACCCAGGATACCACGAAAGTTCCTTGTACACCAGATTAGACAATTTAAATATATATTTATTTAAATCAGTGAGAAATGAACAGGGTTATGAGTATTTCCCCCTTTCTTTCCAACCCTGCAGTACAAAGTCAGTGTCTGTGACCAGGAAAAGGAGTGAAAAGAGGGTAGTATACTTATAAAAATGAATCTGTTTAATTGATTATTCTTTTGCTTTCATTCATACTTAAGTTTTCATGAAGTTGATGTTGCTTTTAAGTGGTATTAGACAACTTAGTAGTATAGCACTTACTTGGAGAACCCCCTGGACTCTGCGATATCTAACGAGCACCCCTATAAAGATAGTATATGAGGTTCTTTTTTTATTAGTACTTATGTACATATTTTAGTTGCATGCAAATTCTTACATGTTTCACATGGAAACCTTTATATCTTGCCTACTTCAAATATGAGGATTACTCATATTTTGACATTCAAAATGGGAATAATCCCAGTTATCACTTTTCTGTCAGCAGGGATAACATGTACTTATATGAATATGAATTTGACAAAAAGTGATCAACAAGTATTATCCAGCCAATTTCTCTACCAATAAATGAAAAACACATTCGGAGAAAGAGGAGAATATCTGAATTGACTTTCCTGTGAATTCATCCCTGTGTGATTAACCACTTAGTGAAGCAAGAGTAGAACAGAATTTTTCTCTGGAAACTCTAGACTGATTGCTATATAATACTTTGATACTATATATTGCAGCTATTCAGTATAAACATCTTTGGAGTTAGCACTTTCGGTGCCTAGTTCTGTGCCTGGCACATGGCAGGCACTCAACAACATTTGATAAATGCCAGGTAAATGAATGCTGCCACATATTTGAGGGAGAGGATGCCAGAAAATTTAAAATAAAAGGATGAGAATGAAAGGACAGATAAGCTCAAAGTAAAGAAGAACCATGAATCCATCTTAGGGAAGTTGTTCAGATTTTTTTCTAACAGTCCCGGTGTACTACTCATTACTCTTAGAAGGCTTTTCATCTCTGCAAAATGTCATGAGCCTTTTTCTGTTACACATAATGTCTTGCAACATTTGTTTTGTTGCCCTGGTTAACTTGTCCTTTTATATGTATGGCTACTTCTGTCCTTAAGTAGCTCAAGTGCAAGAGAAATTAGGAAGAAATATTAAAGGTATGCAAAATTTCAGAAAATAGGCACTGGAGAATAAATGCCTGTTTTAAAATACTTATTCCAACACCCTTCCAATAGCTAGCATTTTAGTTTATGACCAGAAGATGATGATTCCTTCACATAAAAAACGAAACCGTTGCCACTGAGCTGAATCCATTTTTGGCACTTTTATCTCTTTCAGGTTTTCAAGGCTGTAAAGGCTTTCAGAAGTAGTTCACTAAGACTTCCTTCCAAACTGAACAGCTAACTACTTGATTATCAATAGATCCCTTAACTCCATGGTTTTCAACCATCCTAATGCCATAACCCTTTAAGACCGTTTCTCATGCTGTGGTGACTCACACCCCCCCCCCAACCATAACATTTTATTTGTTGCCACTTCCTAACTGTAATTTTCCCACTGTTATTAATTGGGTGACCCCCACGTTGAGAACTGCTACCTTAATGATTTACACTGCCTACAAACTTCCTGAACTACAGAAAATCTCCTCAATTCATATTAATCCTCAGTTAAAAATGCACTCTTTCATTTGTCAGGAGAGTGTCAAATAAACTCTCTTTTCTTTTTTTGATAGTGAGGTTTGGAAAAGCTCAGATGTGGAAGATTCTCTGATGATGGAGCCCGAGACCATTCCTGTCATTGATTCCATTTTGATTTATTTTAAACCACTCACTCAACCAACCAAGTAAACAACAAACGACAACACAAACACCCTGCCCCCAAGCTGATCCTCACTCCTTGTGACCTGAGTAGATAGAGTCGAGCTTCCTCTTTGGGTTTCTGACTCTTCAAAATTTTTATGGAAGCAGAAAGCCTCCTCCAATTCCCATTGAGTGACTAGTAGAGCTCACTGACTGACCTTGCATGATCAGGCCCTCAACGCTGAGCTCACTACGCCAGCAAAGCTCTTTTTATTCTGACCCATAATGACCGCATATAAGACTTCCTAAGGATGAATATATGTATGGGTGCAAAAAGCCTCATACTTCTCCTGTAACACATTTGATTGGCTCAAACTCTTGTCCTTGCAATTAGCAGCCTAGTTTGTAACCAACTAGGCTACCAGCTGTTAGGAGTTCTTAATGATGGAGCTGTAAGCAACCAGTCTCTTTTTGCTGGCCTTAGCATTTATAGATATCTATGTCCCCTGATGCTGGGGCAGCCCCATGTAGGCACAGGTGATTTTTTGGCTCACAGAACTCTGTAACCCTTCTTCACCAGTTCAGTGCTCAGAAAGCACCTGCTCTAAATACTTTTATGCCAAGGCCATGAAAATCCAGTGAGTGCAGCCGCCCTCAAAATTTCTCATTTCTTACCTGCAGTGGCAAGGTCACAAGGTGGTTGCACAAATGGGCTGTGGGATAGATTGCAAATGGCAGAACAAGCAGGAAACAGGAAAGGGATTATATTGAAATGGCACTGAGGGCCTTATGGAGACTTTCTCCTTGCCCAGGCAATTTCACAGGGGTTCTCCAGCCTGGGTCAAGCAAATGGATTTTATTGAAAAATTCTGAAAGGCTTCCTCTACCACCCTGACTTCTATCTACTGCTTTATGAGTGTTAACAGTGATTTTTCTCTTAGCTTCAGAACACTGAAGCACTTTTAGTGGTTTTTCCACATAGGATAAGATTTCCTGACTCCACACTTTTCCTATCACAAGTTTCTGGTGTTTCCAATTCTAGTTCCCTTTGGAGATGCAAATTGTCACTACCTACTTCACCATACTGCTATAAAAATCAAAGAGAAATAATGACTATGGATCTGCCCTCTAAGCTCATGATATAGAGGTATTCATACTATGAGCATTGGTTTTAAGTATCATTTCCCCCTCCCCTCTTGGATCTTCTCAAGGTCAAGTTAACTTCTGCTTGTGCCAACTCAGGAGTTTATCTCCACTGCTAGGGTATATAAAGGAGACTCAAATCCTACTCATAAAACTTCTTTATTGAAAGATTCTCAACTTGTAGGGCCCAAAACGTTGGCTACTATTTCAAAAAGCAAACTACACTGGAGAAATAGGAATGTGCTCTTACCCCTAAGAAATACATCTCAACCATTCTGGGTCATAGTCACCTTCCTGGAGGATTTTTCATTTTTCTAGGCTTGTCTGTTTCTCGGATCTTCAAGCTTAGTTTGCTCATTTTTATTTCAAAATCAGTTTTCTCAAATGCTCTTTGCTTTTACACTCTAACAAGTTGAAACTTTACATCTTAAATTCATCATTGTATTTTTAAACTTTAATCCCTTTTTCAGACACATAAATTTTTATCTCATGAGATTTAGCCTTTTGTCTCAATTTTTCTCTCCTTTTATGTGTTTAACCTTTCAGCCCATTGGCTTCTTGCTCTTTATATTTTATTTTAAAACTCATCTATTTTAATGTTATTTTTAATTTTTAAAATTCAGTTTTATTTTTTAACTTATATTTGATCTTTCTGCTTCTTTTCTCCCATACAATATTTTGAATAATGTAGGGATTTATATTTTAGACAATCATCTCTGCATTCAACAGTTTAAACACTCATTGATGTTTATCTTCATATTTTATCCCTCTCTGATTACGTTTTCTTTTATGAACCTCCATCCTCTCACCAGATCAATACATGTCCACCTTCTTGTCCATTGGTTAATTTTATCACCTCTGCCCTCCCTCTCTTGGGTCCTTCAAAGTTCCTTCCCTTTAGTATGCCAGACTTTGTCTTGATTTTTATCCTTATTTTAGTGGCTCAATGCAGTACATGTCCTTTTGTTATTGGCTATTTTCACTCAGCATAATGTTCTCCCAGTCTATCCATGAAAATCCAAATTAACTGACTAACAAACAGATGAAACCAAAATATATCACCATTGAGTCATCTCTACTTTGAGGAAGAGTGTGGGTCAGAGTGGAATTACCCCAAAGGGTTTCCATGAGTGTGAATCATATGGAATTAGACTGTCACATCTTGAACCTGCACATAGCTCACTTTGAGTTAGCAGTGAGCATTGAATATCATGTAACCAGGGACTCTTAATTTTTTTCTGATAGAATTCTTCAAAATTACATTTCAAGGTTTGAATTTTGGCTACCCAGATGAGTGGTTGTAAAAATACAAATAACCAATATACCAATAGTAATATAGTCCTTGAATGAGTGATTTGAAATCAATACTATTTTTTTAGTGAGTTACATTAAGCTTATTGTTGCTGTGATGTTAGGTACCACCAAGTCAATTCTCTCCTGCAGCTACCCTATGCACAAAAGAATGAAACATTGCATGGTCCTGGAGCATCCTTAAACACCTGTTACTAGGCCTGAACCCATTGTGGCATCCACTACATCCATCCATTTCCTTAATGGCCTTCCTCTTTTTTGTCACCTCTCCACTTACCAAGCACAGCATCTTTTTCCCATGAACTGGACTTTTTTGACAACATGTTCAGCATATAAAAGACTAAGTCTTACCATCCTTGCCTCTAAGAGTATGCTGGCTGTTCCACAACAGATCAGTTTGTCCTTTTAGCAGTCCTTGGCATTTCAATATTCTTCAGTACCATAAGTTATTATGCATATAGTACTTTTGTCTTTCTTAGTCAGTGTACAATTTCACCTGCTTATGAAGTAATGCAAAAAATCATGACTTGGGTCAGGCACACCATAGTGTTCAATATTAACAGTGCTTTCCAATATTCTAAAGAGACCTTGTGAAGAAGATATACCTAATGCAATGGGTCTTTTGCTATCTTGACTGCTGCTTCCATGGGCATTGATTGTAGATACATGTTAGACAAAATACTTGACCTCTCTTTCAACCTTTCCTCCATTTATCACGATGTTATATATTGGTCCAGTTGTGAAGTATTTTATGCTCTTTACAATGAGTCATAATTCATACTCAAGACCATAACCCTGGATCTTAATCAGCAAGTGTGTCAGGTCCTCCTCACTTGCAGTAGGCAAGGTTGTGTCATCTGCATAATGCAGGTTAACAAGCCTTTTCCCAATCCCGCTGCTTCATTCGTCTTTATATAATATTGCGTTCTGATGATTTGCTCAGTTTAGAGAATGAATTATTATGGTAAAAGTACACAAACGTGATTCATACCTTTCCTCATTTTAAACCACACAGTACTTACTTTTCTGTTTGTATGACTGTCTCTTGATCCATGCAAAAGTTCCACGTGAGCACAATGAAATATTCTGGAATTCCCGTCCTTCTCAAGATTATCTATGGTAGTCACATTATCTGGTGACAATTTGAAGATTCACAGTGGAGCAGCTTGATGAAGTCATTTGGAGGTGCTAAGGAAATAAATAACTTGTTGGAGACAGGACACAGGCTCAGTTCCTGTGAGACAGCCCTGTGGAGAAGTCTCATGGAAAAAGGCTGATCGAGCCAGACTTCTAGAGCCAGAGAATTCCCGGGGAAACCCCTGCCAGTGCTGATATGCTTACGACACCACTCGATCCACAAGACTTCCCTCCCACTGTCCTGTGATCTTCTTGCATTCTGCACCATTGCGTGTGCTGCATGAGTGTGAAGAGGACTTTATAGATTTGTATCAGACACATGGGCTAATATTGGACTTATGGACTTGATCTAGACTAGGTTGAGGTATTTTCTTAATATTCAGATTCTCTCATATGTTTTGGGGGGGGCATCACTGCCTCTGGTGGTCGTGGGCGCTACCCAGTGCCGCTCCTGAGAGCCGCTGCTGGATTTGAACCGCCAAGCCCGCGAGCTGCAATTCCGCACTTAACCACTTAGACCATTGGGGCTCAGCCCCATATTCTCTCATATATAACTTTTTCTTGTATGCATATGAGTCCCCCTGGATTTGATTCTCGAGTCAACCTGGACTAACATATTATCCATATTTTATTATGACCCACAGAGTTGAGTGCCTTGACCTACTTAATAAAGCACAATTAATCACCTTTCTGGTATTTTCTGCTTTGAGTCTAGATCCATCTGCTATCAGCAGGTCTATGCTTTGTACATGCCTTCTTCTGAATCTGTCCTGAATCTCTGGCAGCTCTTTGTCAATGGTCTGTTGCAATCTTTGTCACATGATCTTCAGCAAAATTTTACTTGCAAGTGATATCAATGATTGATATGGTTCTATAATTTTGTTAAGCACCTTTCTTTAGAATGGGTACAAATGTGGTGCAGTAGTTTTGCTAAGGAGCTGTCTTTCCAACTTTTCTGAAAAAAAAGTGAGTGATTTCTTTGGTATAGTAGCTCATTGATCTTTGTGATAAGTTTTTGTGTGTGCTAAGATGCCTCAAGTAGAACATGTGGGTTGATTTTAGTCTTTCAAGTAGATTGTAGGTTGATTGCAGGGTGAACGGGACAAATGATTCTCTGAGGCTGGCCATGTCCTCTTTCTCCTTGATGTTCAGATCAGAGTGCTGCTGCGTGAAGTAGCTATTCCTTGCTATCTGTAGAACAAGCCAACCCATTGATTATGTTGGATCTTGATGCGATGTTATGCATCACTATGTCTGGAGGTTCCTGCTACTGTCTTCTGCTTTGCTTGAGATCTCAGCTTCCTGCTGTTGCTGCCCCACCTTGTGATCTCTGCTGCTGGGGAGATGACTGCTTGTCTTGCCTGGGGGCAGATACCACACCTCCCACCAGTCACTTGACTGTCTACTTCCTTGATCTTGGAACAGTGGTCTGAAAGAGCAGGAAGGATCTTTAGTATATTAATTGCCACACGAAAGTGAATTCTAATGAGCCCTCTGTACTGCTGTGTGGATTAATTAGTGGTCGTATTCCTTATCACTATATCAAACTAACTTTTATATATAAAATCACAAGTGTCTTGGTTTTGTGTCTCTAGAGAACCCTGCCTTGGACACCTGTGAAATCTTTTACTGCTCCTTGAATCATTCAATGTTTCCTATTGAACCTTTTAATATTGCATCTGTAGGCCTGAATTTTTTAGCTAAGATATGATGTATGTATTCTTCCATTTTGTTTTGTTTTATTTTTTTAGTGTTTGAAATGAATTTGGATGCCATTAAAAACACCAAGTTCACTTCAGTTTTACTGCTCCTTCTGTTTTAGCCACTCAGACCAATATTTAGATCTGATGGGATAAGAATCTGGGTGATATTTTTTGTTTGTTTAAATCTGGAATATTTTAATTCTATTTTTCCCACAAAGCAATTTTTATTTACTTTATTTCATTATTATGTCATTTTATTTGTGGTAAACCCTCTAATTTTTGCCCCATCTCACTCAATCTCGCCCAGGTTCCAGTTCTCTCCCTAGTCATTGGCTCTTGTAGTTGTCAAATTCTTGTCTATGGGTAATATAAACCACATTTCTTCTTATTTTTCCTTATAACAGCATTGTTATTAAATGTTTCTCTTTATAAGATGAACTGAGTTTGCTAAGCATAAAATTCCCTAATTTTGTTCACATCTTTCTGTGCTTAATATAATAAACATAATTGCATAAAATACCATAGCATGGAGGCAGCGGAACTTCTTTCTACAAGCTCTGTAGTTGTGATTTTTGTTTGTTTCTAGGTTTTTGCTATTGTTTTGAAACTTCTACAATTTTCATAGGTATACATATGTCTGTTTGTATAATAGTCTTAAAATCCTTTTGAGTGTATACCCAGTAGAGAAACTGCTGGGTCATAAGGCGCTTGTATTTGTATTTCTCTAATGAAATGTCATACTGATATTCATAATGGTTGTACAATTCTCCCATCCCACAAGAACTATGATTTCATTCTTATCTCTTTCCATCCTCTGTAGTGTTTGTTATTTTCTGTTGTGAATTTTACCAAAATTGTCATTATGAGGTGATATTTCATCTTGTATTAATTTATAGTTCTCTTATTGCCAAGGATTGTGAGCAATTCTTCATATGATTATTAACCGCCTGTATGTCATCTTTGGTAAATTGCCTATTCATATCTTGTACCCATTTTCCCCTGTTTTATATCATTTTATTGGAGGCTCTTACAGCTCTTACAACATTCTACACATCAATTGTATCAAGGATATTTGTACATACATTGCCATCATCATTGTAACATTTCCTTTCTCTTTTAGCCCAGCTATCAATTTCTTTCTTTTTCTCTCCAACCCTCATAACCCCTTAATAAATTAGAATTAAAAAATTGTCATATCTTACACCAACTGCTGTCTCTCTTCACCCATGTTTCAGGAGTTTGTCCCCCTGGGTGGGGGTGGGGGTAGCTATGCATTGATCATTGCAATTGGTACCCTTCTTCCTCTCTTCTGCCTACCTTCCCTCTATCCTCCTGCTATTGCTACTCCCATTTCTGTTCCTGAAGTTGTACTCATTTTTAAATTGGAATTGTTGATGTTAAAATGTAGTTTTCTATACATTTTAGAGATTAGTCCTTTATCTTTTTCCTCCCAAAGTGTGGGTTCCTTGATGAAGTATGTTTGTTATACAGAAATGTTGTATTTTAATAAGTGTCAATTCTTTATCTTCTATAGGGGGTGGGGGTATTTATCCATATGTTTGGTAGTGTGTTTATGCATTGCATTGGGTTCCTTAAATTTGTCCTTATTTTTTCATTTATTTGGTTTTGTTTTTCTAATGCTTGGTCTTCCCACTTTTCATTATGATATTTTACTTTGTCTTCTTCAGTTGTCCTTTCAATTTTTAAAATTTTCTACTCAACTCTTTAACTTCATCCTTTCTTCCATTTTCTTTAGCTACTCTAAGATTAAATGCAAGTTTTAGAGCCTCTTGTGTGTGCACTTTTATCTTTTCTCTATTTCCTATTTTTTCAATGAACTTTTGCTTTCTTCAGGAATGATGTTCTTAATATCCTTATATGGTTCATCAGGTTTTCTGTTTTCTCTTTTTTTTTTTTTTTGCATCACTGCCCTCTGGTGGTCGTGGGAGCTACCCAGCCTTGCTCCCAGAGAGCTGCTGCTGGATGTGAACCACCAAGCCAATGGGCCACAGTCCCACATGCAGCCACTATGCCATGGGGGCTCAGCCCCAGGTTTTCTTTCATTAGTGCAAATCTGTGTTTGAG
Organism: Nesogale talazaci; assembly: GCA_004026705.1. NCBI lineage: Eukaryota > Metazoa > Chordata > Mammalia > Afrosoricida > Tenrecidae > Nesogale > Nesogale talazaci. Next base: position 38,252 of record PVJH01002503.1, on the reverse strand, counting down.
ATGTTCTTAAGTTCATGTGGGATAGATTTACAGTTGAATTTATGCTCCTGTGGACTTCTTTTAGCTTTCTTCACTTATATCCCAAATGTACATGTAAATAATTTATTCTTTATTCTACAGTTAGACCCTGGTATGATTTTAGCTGCCTATATTGAGCTTTTTCATCATCTCTTTCCATAGATATAATTAATTTAATTTCAGTGTATACTATCTGGAGACTTAAATGTGTTTAGTTACCTATTGCTTTTGTTGTTTTGTTTTAAATCAATTTAATTGGGGGTTCATATAACTCTTATCACAATCCATCCATGTATCCATCCATGTGTCAAGCACATTTGTACATTTGTTGCCATCAGTATTAAAGCATTTTATTTCTACTTGAAGCCTTGGTATCAGTTTCTCCTGCTTTCCCCTTCCTATCCCACCCTCACTCCCTCATGAACCCTTGAGTATTTATAAATTATTATTTTTTTCATGTCTTACACTGACCAATATCTCCCTTCACCTACTTTTCTGCTGTCCATCCCCCTGGGTAGGGGTGATGTGTAGATCATTATGATTGGTTCCCCCTTTCTTGCTCCACCCTCCCCTTCCCCTCCTGGTCTGACTACTCTCAATATTGGTCCTGAGAGGTTTATCTGTCCTGGATTCCCTGTGTTTCCAGCTCTTATCTGTACCCGTGTATATGCTCTGGTCTACCTAGACTTTTAAAGTAGAATTGGGGTCCTGATAGTGGGGGCAGGGAGGCAGGGAGGAAGTATTAAAGAACAAGAGGAAAGTTGTATGCTTAATCATTGATATACTGCACCCTGACTGTCTCATCTCCTCTTTGTGGCCTCTCTGTAAAGGGATGACCAATTGGCTACAGTTGGGTTTTGGCTCTCCACTCTGCAAACCCCTTCACCCTTCCTCCTGATTGTGTTATTTTCAGCATAGTAAAGCAAACATTTTTATGATTTAAAGTGGCCAATATTAGCTCACTTCAGTTCAATAATGCCTAGGATATCAATCTTTATGTGTTCCTTTTTATTTTTGATGACTTCCGATTTTTCTAGATTCCCACTTCACAAATTAGGTTACAATCATTAGCAGATTTTTGTAGCTTCTTTTAACTTTGAGTCATTAGAAAATGAAGAAGCTGAAAGCTCCAACAATATTCTGCTTCCATTCAATAAGTATTAAATATCTGGTAATGTTTCAGAGGTAGGTATATGGTATTTACCTGCTCTTTCCTCTGATGTGGAGATCTGTGCTCTTCATTGTCAGTGTTTAATCTGAAAGGTCAGTTGAAACATTTTCACTTTGGGTGACCCACCTGGAAACTGAAGTACCAGTGACATCGTTTCAAGCACCACAGCAACACACAAGTCACCTAGTTAGTAGGAAAAACTAACAGGCAAGTTGTGGAAATTGTGTTCATTAAGCTTAGATATATTTTATTCAATTTAATTTTTTGAATACATCTGAAAATTATATGGTACAGTTAAAGGAATTATGCAGCGACAAGTTATACATTTTATAAAATAATTGAATTTTTCGGTGGTATAAACAATGACTGCATGAGACTGCAAAACTTACCTTGGGAAATTTGAGTCCACCCCAAGGTACCTTATCATAAAGACTGGTGACATTTTTCTGAAAAATCAGCTTTTGAAATCCCAATGGAACTCAGTTTTACTCTGATAATCAGGAATTGCTCTGATTTGACATCAGCTTGAGAACTTCATCAAAACAAAAACTTCTAAGTGAAGTTCAAGTAGGAATATTAGCTTAGATAATAAAACTTATAAAAATTCTAACAGAACAAAAGCTAACGATATTTTACAAATTCATATATTGCATAACCACTTATAGAGTCTTTGAGGGACATACAAGTCAGGAAATCTGTCATATAAATTTCCTTGTTTCATGGTAAATATTCTACTAGATCCAGAGGAGGTTAATAACAAAAATAATGATGACAGTATATAAGAACCAGGTTTATTTGCTTTAAAAATTTTAGAACTTTTTGCAGAATATAGTCATATGATTTGAGAGGGAGTTCTCTTTGGTCAGAAAGCAGTCATTCAAATACAACAAGGGGTCATTTTGTGATTTTAGATCAGAAAATAGTTGCATCTTTAATCATATTTATTTTGACTGTATATTGAGCAAATGACTTAAGAAGGTGGAATATATGAAAATGAACAAGGCACCAGGGTGCAAGGACGACTCATTAACAACTTGATGTGCACAGATGTTCCCCTGATAACCATAAGGTTTAAAATGGCTATGGCCTCAGATATTTACAGTGGATTCCTTCTGCGCAGTCTTTTCTAAGTCTGGAAGTTCTACTGAAATATTCACCATGGATTATGCTTGTGACATTTGAAATATAAGTAGCGTAGCTTCTGGTATCATGGTAGCACACAGCTACCACAGTATGGCCATGTGACAGACCAGTGATCTAACTCAAAATGAGAAAAGGCATTATCCTTTACTCACTGGAACATGCAATGTATAGAATATGACTGTAAGAAAACCTGGAATCCTCAAAATTGTAAGGGAACATAGAGGTATTGATCTTCTGAGCATGAGTGAGCTGAATTAGGCGGTTTTGATCAGATACTCACAGAGTTACTATGCCAGAAAGTTAGAGTCAAGAGGAAAAGTGTTATAAGTATCTTCATAAAGAATATTTTAATGTGTATCTTGAAATAGAATGCTCTTGGAGCTAAAATAATTGTTATAGGTCTTCTAGGAAGTCTCGTTAATGCAATCATTATTCCAAGTTATGCAACAACCACTAAAGTTTGTGATGAAGAAATGAAAAAATTCTAGCAACTTCTTTGATCAGAAGTTGAACAACTATACAATCAATAGTCACTATACTTAATGGTGATTAGAATGCAAAAATTGGAAACAAAGCAGAATATATTTTGGAAAATATTGTTTGGATAATAGAGAAACAGATCTAGCAATAGTAGGGTAGAGTTTTGCAATACTAACAACTTCTTTCATTGCATAGACCACTTTCCAACAACATATCTGGGGCATGTACACATAAACCTAGCCAAATGGAATACCCATGAATCAAATTAACTACATATGTGTGAAGAGATGAAAAAGAAACAATATTATCAGCCAAAACAAGGCCACAAGCAAACTGTGTATTAAACCACCAGTCATTCATATCTAAATTCAGGTTTAAGTTAAAGAAAATTTAAATAGATCCATGACAGCCAAAATATGACCTTGAGCATATCTTGCCTGAATTTTTGAAAACACTTTGATAGCCTATTGTACACATTGAACATTAATTTTAGAAGATGTGATTAGCTGTGGGATGGCAGAAAGAACATCAGACATGCAAAAAGTAAAAGGATTAACAAGCTGAGGAAGAAAAAAAAATATCAAAGTGGAGGTCAGAAGAGACTCCACAACTTTGTCTTGAACATAGAGTAGTTAAAAACAAATGGGAAAAATGAAGCGAAACAGCTGAGTAGAAAATTTCAAAGGGCAGTTCCAGAATATAAAGTGTTGTAATGAAATATGCAATTTCCTGCTGCATGAGCTAATGCTGACTGGAGAAACAATTCCAGAGACACTCGTATGTTTATAAGAAAGAGCTTTATATGAAAGATATGGTAAATTAAGAAAACATCCCAGCCCAGCCCAGATCAAGTCTATAAATCTGATATTAGGCCATATATCCAATAGCAGTCTGTAAATTGCTCTTCAGATTCATGCAACTTAGGCAATGGCACAGAATGGAGGAAGATGATAGGCCAATGGTGGAAGTCATGTAATGAAAGCACCTCAGTGCTGGCATGGGTCTCCATGTGATTGCTCCAGACCCAGGGCTCAGGCTTCTCCCCAGAAATGTCTCATAGGCAGGTATCCTGTATCTGGCCTCCGAGGAGCTATTTATCTCTGTTGCACCTCAAAGTGAGGTCATCAAGCTGCAACATGATTGACAAGCGAAACTCCACCCTTTGACCATTAATAGACTCAAATTGATAGCAGATTATGTATGGTACCTACCTGGAAGAAGCACAACAGTCTCTGTGACCACGAGGTGTCCAAGGGATCTGGTATCAAACATCAAAGACGTAAAAATTATATCATTATAAATGAGGGAGAGTTCAGATTGGGGACTCAAAGCCCATCAACAAGTAAAGAGACATCCTCTTTCAGAGCCAGTCTAGGTACAGTGTAGTAGCAATGAAATGTGCAGCTTTCCTCTGAATCTCAAATGCTTCCTCCCACTGACTATCATTATCCCACTTATGCCAGACAGAATTCGGCTTTAATTCAGAATTAAGTTGTCCCTTTGCAGAGATAGAGTGAGATTAAACACACAGATGTGCCTTTTCCAGATCCTCAACTTGTATAAAAGGTTGTCAGACCTAAGCTTACCTTCACTAACAGTGAAGAGCTAAAACTCCACACATAACGGCCCTCTAGACACTTGTCAGAAAGCTGGTGGCCTTAAACTCACTGCCCTTTAAGCTTGTCCAAAGCTTGGTGGATGGAAGCAATGTTTATTGCTCACTCTCTGAAGAAGATACATTCGATCCATTCCTCTAAAAACAAGTGCTGTCCTCTCAGTGAAGAAATATGTTTCTAGACAAGAGGATACTGATTAAGTCCTTGTCGTGTCTTGTATTTAACGGTATTATTTTAAGGGCATTCATATGCTTGTATGTTGGAAATTCAGACAGAATTTTCAAAACCCCTAATGTCATAAACCTTTCTCAGAGTTTTATTTTAAGATAGGTAAATTTTTATTCCTATCAAACTTGCCCTATAGCCCCCAGACTTCTAAGTTCTACCAGTCATACTCAAACAAGCTCATTGCCATCGGTTCATTCTGACTCATATTGACCCCATGGGCCAGAGTAGACAACTCTGTGGGTTCTGAGACTATAACTCATTCAGAGAATAGAAAGCTCATGGTGGTGACTTTGTGGTCCAGCTGGGCTTGTGGTGAACCACTCAATATCTAACCACTATGCCACCAAGTATCCTTCCACATTTTAGGGTCAGAGAACTCTTCATAATTCTTAAAATAATCAAACTTCAAATATTCCTTATGTTTGCCAAATAAAAAGCATATTTCCTAACTTGGGTTTTGAAATCTAACTTTTAGAGAAGTAAAATTGCCTAGTATAGCTCTTTTATATAGTTTTTAAAACTCTGACTCAATAGTTGGGTGGGAGCATGCAGATGGGTTGTGTTAAATAAATTTCAAAGGATGGGATTGGTCCGTTTTGTCAGTTCACTGGATAGAAAGTGAGTCATTTCAGAAGCAGGAGGAGAGAATCTCCTCCCATCCATAGGAAGCACCAAAAGAGGGGAATACATTCAAAATGGTAGTGGAAGCAGAGGCACCAGGAACAGCAGTTCTGAAACTGTAGCACAGGACAGTTGATTTCTGACCCGGAAAGCAGGATTGTGGGCTGGAGAGTGACTTGCAGAGTAGGCTGTGCATAGGACATTTATCAGAACTAAAGAATCTTTATAACATTGCCTGAGCAAGACAGATGTCAACTAATCAGTGAGAGATTCTACAGCTACCATGTTTGAAAGTATTTCAAAAAAAAGAACTGCATCCTTAATATTTTCCCATTTTGATTTGTAGCTGGTTAACTTTTTTTAATAAGCTCTTGTTTTGCTAGATGACAATGAGATTGCTTCAACTAACATTGATCTTTAACATAGCAGAATGAAACACTGCCAACATTTGTGTTCTCCTTACAACTATTGTCATTCTTGAACCCATTATGGCATCCACAGTATCAATCCACCTGCTTGAGTCCTCTTCTTTTTCACTGAAACCCTTAATTTATAAAGCATGTTGTTCCTATCAAGGACAGGTTTCCCTTGATAAAATTTCAAAAGTATGTGAGATGAAATGTAGCTCTACTCACTTTTAAGGCTGACTTCTTTCGAGAAACATTTAAATTTTTTGGCAATGTATGACACTTTTAATTTTCTTCACCAATACCACAATTCAAATGTAGCAATTATCTTGAAGTCTTGCCTATTCATTGTTCAATTTTCATATGTTTAGGAGGCAATTGAAATACTAAGATTTGGGTTAGGAAAGTCTTAATTTTTGAAATTATTTCTTTCTCTTCAACTCTTTAAAGCACTGTTTTTTGTTTGTTTGTTTTTTCACTGCCCCTGGTGATGGGAGTAGGAAACCCAGCCTTACTCCTGGAGAATGGTGCTGGATTTGAACCTCCAATGCAGTGGGCTGTAGTCCCACGCACAACCATTACGCCACCGGGGCTCAGCCGCCTTAAAGCAATCTTATACAACAGATTTACCTAATGAAATGTCTTTGACCAAAACAAACAAACAAAAGAACATATTTCTGAGAATGAAGGGGTTCTTGTGACCCTCCCAGCAGGGTCACAAGAAAGGGATGAGTCAACCAGGGTGCATTGTAGCACCTATGAAACACACAATATTCCTCAGGTTCTTCGAAGTTTTCTCACTCCCCCAACTATCATGATCCTAGACCCACTTTTCAGTTCTAGCTAGATCAGATCATGTACACTGGTACTAGTAAGAGCTCATGACATACAAAATACAAGTCTGATGAACCTCTCAGGAGCAGAAATAGGAGTACTGATACCAGGAAGGTAGAGGAAAGATGGAAGGAAGGAAAGGAAAACCAATCACAATGATAGACATATAACACTCCTCACCCCAGAGAGATGAACAACAGAAATGTGGGTGAAAGGATACTGTTATGGGTATGAGATATGAAAATAATAATAAAATAATAATTCATAATTTATTGAGGGGTCATGAGGATGGAGGTGGGGAGGAGCTGAGAGCAAGGGCATTAAAAAAGAAAATAATGATGCCAACATATATGTAAATATGCTTGACACAACTGGTGTATGGAATGCTATAAGAAATATAGAGCACCCAATAAAATTATCTTTAAAAAAGAAATAAAAGATAAAATGTGAAATATATCTTTGATATCTTGACTACAGTTTCCAAGGGTATTTATTGTAGATCCAGCAAGATGTGATCATTCCTTCTTTGCTCCATTCATTATGATGTTGTCTACTGGTTCATTTATGAAGATTTTGTTTTTGCATAATTGAATTGTATTTTGTGATGGAGGCTGTGATATTTGACTTCATCAGCAAGAGCTTCAAATCCCTCTTACTTTCAAAAAGCAAAGTGTGATATCTACATAGAGTAGATTTTAAAAGACTTCCTCCAATTATGATACTATATTCTTCTTCAGAGTATCCAGGTTCTTGGATTATTTTCTAAGCAATCAGATAGAATAAATATGATGAAAGGATATAACCTACACTCACAGCTTTCCTGATTTTAAACCTCTGTATTCTAAGTCCCTGGTGAAGGACTTCATGCTTGGAAATATATAGGGGCAGAGAAAAAGAGGAAGGCCCTCAATGAAATTGAGAGCGTCTGCAAAAATGGACTCCACCAAAGGAGAATGGTGAGGGCGGTGAAGGATCGAGCAAAGTTGTGTGCTGTTGTGTATAGTGTTACTGGGGTCCATATTGACATGGTAAGCCTAACAGCAGCAACAGTAGCAAGAGTTTCCCCTTGTTATTTTCTTATAGCCCCCTTTTCCTCCATTTACAGATTCTATGTAAGTACAACGAACTGTTCTGGAATTACCATTCTTCTGAAAACTTTCCTTAGTTTGTTATGGCCCACACAGCTGAATGTCTTAGTCTAGACAATAAAACATAAGTAAACGTCTTTCTGGTTTCTTTGCTTTCAGTCAAAATACATGTGACAGCACTAATCATATTCCATGACTGTGGGATGAAGACAGAGCTTTTCCACAATGATTATGCTCCAAATATTAAGCAGACTGTTTACCAGCATTTTTTATGGAAATTTAGTTAGCTATTCCCCCTGAAACTCCCAATTACTTAAGACCTTTGTGTTGTCTAACTACTAGTTAACTCCCCTGTTGCTAGGATGATGACTCGCTTCATCCATTGGCAATAGCCCCTAGCCTGATAGAAATGTTTATCTACTTCCACAGGTTAAGGTCAGTCTTTTAACTCCCCTCTTCACACAGTCATATAGACATTCATAAGACCACTCCCCTTATCACCATTTAGCCCTTAAAACAGCCCTCTCCTGTGACATATGTCCTTGCCTGTAATTAGGAACCTGACTTGGCTCCAGAGGGCATATAGGGATGGGACATAGGATAGGGAAGCAAATCTGCCTTGTTCAAGCCCGCTTCGCTCCTGCCTGCCTCCCTCCAGGCTACCGCTATCCTGTCTCTCTCTCCATGTGGAACATCTAGCGGGGTGGAGGTGAGCATGTACCATGAAAGGATATATATGTAACTTCTAATTCTCTTTTCTCTCTCTCTCATGATCTCTATATTGGTGTTATAATAAATAATCATTATCACTACACAACTGCCTGTTGAACCCTTGCTGTGAGTATATCAGAGGACCACCCACCTTCTAATATTGCCCCATGTTGTTTTCTGCCTCAAGTTTAATTTGTTAGTTCCTTTCCAAAGGACTTCTATTCAACAATCTTGTTAATGAATTATCTTCAGTAAAATTTTACTTGCATGTGATACTAATGAAATTTTTCTTTAAGTTATGCATTTTGTGGGCACATTTCTTTGGAATGATTATAAATATGGACTTCTTCCTGGTCAGGGAGTTGTAGTCCAAAGATATTGACATAGGTAAGTAGATCCTTCAATTTCTGCATCGATTTGGGGAAACATTCTAATTATTATTCCATAAACTATTGCAGCTGTGTTTTTCACATATGTCTTCAGTTCATCTTGGAAACTTTCCTCAGTGTTAATGACTCTTGATCATATGTTACCTCTTGATAGGACTCAAATTATATCAGTACTTTTGGTTGCTTGAAGTATGAACCTAGGAGAATTTAAAGCCATCAAAAATGAAATGGACTGCATAAAGATTGATATGCTAGACTTTAGTGAGCTGATATGGTCTTTGACCATTTTGAATCAGAGAACTATAGGATTTACTGTACCTGGAATAACAAAACAAAGAGGAATGATGTGGCATTCATTGTCAAGAAGGAGCTTGCCAAATTAATCATAAGGCACAATGCTATTTGGTATAGGCTTCTATCTATCTGCCTTCAGAGAAGTCCAATCAATAAGTGATTATTCAAATTTATACACCAACCACAAAAACTAGTCATGTCACATCACCAAATAAATGTCCCATCCCTGCCATGGATTGATGAATTAGCTCTTTCCTGATGTATTCTGAGTGCTTTACAGCCCAAGCAGCTTATCTTCTGCAACTGTAGCTGGTATAGTTTTCTACTTTTCATTAGCTTCCAGTCACTAATTCCTCAGAAAAGGATAGCTGACCCAAACTTTTTGTGCTGTATCTGAAAATTCTGTACTGTTCAAAAGGTTTTCAGTAGCTAATCCTTCAGAAATGGACAGCCTCTTCCTTCTGTCTAGTTTGTTCTTAATCAGGCAGTCCCAGAGAAACCAATTTACCTTAGGTGTTTCTACTGGTGTTTGAAAACATCAAGGACATCACTTTGAACACATCAGCAATAGACAATCCACTAACAGTAGATAATATGATAGCAAATGGCGGAAGAAATGTCTTTAGCTATGAACAATGCTGTGTTTTATAGCGCCATCAATGGACAATAGAAACCAGCAGAGAACTAGAGTGTCCTGGGAGAAATGGTTGGTTTCAGAATAGGATAAAAAGGATTAAGGTTGGAGGTAATTCTGAATTTCTCCTTACTGTATAGCCCTTGCAGTTCATATCTGGTCTCCTTGCCATTTTGACATAATTCAACTCCCCTAAAATTAAATATATATATATGGATATATATAATATTTGTCTTTTTGTTTGTGTATCTTGGGTTTGTATATGTATGCATCAAAACCTTAGAGCTTTAACCAATTTTCTAGTGGATCAATTTAATCAACCACGTTTTTCAACCATTATGTTAGGTTGGCTTCTCTAAGTGAGGCTTGTATGTGGTGTATATAGGAAAAGGTTTAAATCAAGAAATGGCTTACACATTTGCAGAAATTGGTGAATATGACCAGTCAGGTCCAAGTCAGGCTTATCTTCACTGATGGTAGCTGATGAACAGGAAGTAGGATGACAAAGTAGGTATAAGAGGGGGCTCACGCTGCTGGATGCAGAGGTCCCAAGTCAACTGAATTAATCTTTTGATGGCTCCTTGGATCAGAAGTTAGAAGAACCAGACACAAAATCCAGCAGAAGGCAACTTAAGTAAGAGAATTCAATTCTTCTCTTTTGCACTCTCTTATCCAAATATGAGACCAATGAGAAGTCATCAGGTTGCCACACCACTGATGGTTTTGGCTTATGCCCTACCCTTACCTGGGAGAGTCTAGTTGACATAATCCCTAATCATCACAGCCATGTTCAACCATCAACGTATCCCTTCCCCAATCCTTCTGTCACATTTTACAGAATTTTAGTTTCCTTCCAAATTGGGTTTCCTCCTCCTCCCCTCTCTTTTTCTTTCCTAGGTAAACACTAACAATTTTGGGCCTTTGTGCATTTGGCTATTGTACATACCATAGAAACCTCACAAGAGAGACCAGAACTTTCATGATTATAAATCTTTATGGGATAGAAAGCTTCATTTTGATACCACAGAGGAGCCGGTGACTTCAAACTACTGACCTTGTGGGATCTGGCCCAACACATAATCCATTATGCCATCGGGTCTCCTATAAGTGGTTGTGGGATCACTTTGAGTCAGAAATGACTTTATGACAGGAATTTTACAAAGACTTTTATTTTTCATATTTCTATTAGGTGAGATGATACAGTATTTGACCCTTTGTAAGTTACTTGTTTTTCTTATTCTTATGTTTCAGAGGTCCACAACTGCCATACTATATATTAGAAGTTAATCTAAATATTGAATTTACCAGACTTGTTATTCACCTATTTATTTAAGTTATCATGTTATAATTACACATGTCCACATAAATATCCTTCAAGGTATAATGAAATTTACACCTTTCTTCTGAGACTATTCTTATGGGAAATATTGAAGCAAAAGATCTCTTTAAAGTGTTAAAGAACAAAGGTGTCATTTTGAAGAATAAGGTTCACCTGTCTCAAGACACAGTATTTTTGATAACTTCATATGCATGTGAAAGACTGGCAATGAATAAGGCGAGCAGAGTAGAATTGATGAATTTAAATTGTAGTGCTGATAAAGAGTATTTAAAGTACCATGGGCAGCTAGAAAAAGAAACAAATACATTTTGGAGAAAGTACAACTAGAATGCTCCTTAGAAACAGAAGTGATCTAGTGTAGCCTAACTGTAAATACATGAATTATTGACTTGTACAGAATAAATCTTTAAATGACTGGTTACTGTTTACACAAACAATGTGGGTTGGTAGTCAGACAAAATTTATGATAACATACACTGACAATGTGAGACAAAGGTCTGCCAGTAATCTGCATATCTTAAAACAGCAAATAGGGATTGAAGTAATAAACAGGTGTTTATCAGCCTACTGACATTTCAGTACTCTTTGTATAGCTGTCCACTTCCTCTTCACACATCATATAATTTTGGTCTTAAGTTTTTGGGTTACAGATGTGTTTGAGGTAAAGCCTAGTTAACATACTTAAATTTCTATGCTGCATCTCTCTAATGTGGCCTTTGGACATTGTTGGGACCTTTGAAGATCTAAGGTTCACTGTGCCAGTCTTTTATGATACATGGCCTCGGTACCCTTGTACAGAAACTTGAAACAATGTGATCTATTAGAGGCATAGTACTAGGCATTCTCCCCCATTAGGGTCCTTACAAGCATTATTAGCCATTTTATTTTTCCCTGTTAGGAAATTGAGCCTCCCATGTTTCTACCAACAGATATGCACTTGTCTTTTTCAAGATGTATACAGTGCCTTTCCACTTTTCTGACTGATATTCCCATAAGTATCCATCATCAGTCTGATAGGGACATCTGCCACTTCAGAGAGACCTCATTGCACCTTTGATTGGAAGCAACTAAGTAGTCAGCCTTCCCTTCCACTCTTGATAAAGTATCAGAGAAAAAGGAAGGTGCTCAGCAAGAAGGACCAACACAGTGGTTGCAATAATTGTCTCATAATAACAATTGTGAGGGTGACTTTCGACTAGGCACTGTCACAGTCTGTTGTAAACTGGGTTGTTTTGTGACAAAACCAGTGTGTGTAACAAACAACAATAACAAAAACTCTAGGTCATAATGATTTTCTGTATTATACATGTATTTATTATAAAAGAGTCCTGTCTGTGATGGTGAGAAAATAAATTGACCTTAGGAAGCCACCAATTCATTTTGTTAAAAATGGGTAGAGTGATAATAATGAAAGTGAGAAGAGATTTTATAAGGATTGAAAATAATACAGGTTCCTGGGTGGTAGAAACAATTAAGCACTTACCAACTGACTAAAATACCAAATCTATGCATAGGATTGGTGCTCATCATCTGAAATGTCTCTGCCTTGAAATTCTAGAGACCACACTTATCATTTGAAACAAAAGAGTTCACCATGGGTTGCAGTCCACTCAAGAAAGAAATAATTAATAACAATTCATATAAAAAAGCAGTAAATGTTCTATTCATATCATTGCTTATCACTGATAAACCCCCTAATTTCTTGTACTTGTCATGAGACTTGTCTGGTTCTCCACAATGGATATATCTTATCTGTATCTACATAATTCTTGGCCCCCGGGGAAAGAGTGGAATTACTTGCTCTCATTCTCTATGTCTGAGTCAAGATTTTATTTCTTAAGACTGATCCTCTCAAAGGAGATTAGGCATTTCTCAAGACAACAGAAAGGCAATGTGATGCTGACAAGCTATGAATTGATCCTAGCAGGCAAAAAATGGAAGGAAATTTAGCAGAGACAAGGCTCTGAAGCATTTTATTCCAGATTCATGAGGGACCATGTGCGAAATGCCTTAGTTTAGCCTACAGGGACCAGATATCTTAGTTATTTTCATTCCCTTCCTTGACTTTGAAAAATTTTACTTCTTGAAGCCAAGGCTTTCTCAGTGCTGTGTGGGATGAGAACTAGCTGAAACACAAATGACTAGGAAGTAAGAGTCACAGCGTTGTTATTTCGTATCTTAAATATCCATAATGATACTCTTGTACCGACCTGACATCTATTCCTGTATATATTAAGACCTGAGTACTTACTCTCGGGGATAATTTGGTGTTAAAAATAAGCTAAATATACACACAGATACATGTACGTACATAAGGAGCACTGGTGGTATAGTGGATACCCAGGGGGCTTCTAAGCACAAGGTCTGCAGTTCAAAACCATCAACTGATGTTAACGTCAGCTTGATGCTAGTGAGTCTGGTTTTTATATGCATTCATGTACACACACACCCTCTTCAAGAGAACTCAAAGTGTTTCATAATAATGAGTTTGTTATTCCCAACATTGGGACAATGTATGTGAATGAGGCAAATGCCAACTTGGATTTTTATCTTTCTAAATTGGAGAAATAAAGGGATTCATGGACCAGCACATAATATGGTACCTCCTATGTTAGACTTGAATCTAGGGCTATTTGATCTGCTGATTCCATGGCGTCAATTTCCTTCTATACAGTATAGTCTTAGAAATACAGATCATATGACAGATACCTCTCTTCATGTTGCTCACTCTTAAAAAGTCTTAAAAGGATATTTTAATGTAATGTTTATATCGATATATTCAAACATGAAGGAAACATGTTAAAATCAAAAGTAAAGTGTATCATATGAAAATCGACTTATTTCATCACAAAGGCACTGATGTCTGACATAAACTCTCAAGTCAGTCAACATCCAGTAGCCCCTTCTGTAAAATTTTGAGAAGATTCTGCAAAAGATTCCAACAATAGTCTGCCATAAAATGCACACCTCATCTCCCTTGGTATCTGGCTTCCATTGCTTTTATGCTGTGGTCCAACATTTTGCCTTGCTCTTTGTTTATGTCCCCAAATTCTCTGAATATTGATCTAAGTCATGGTGCAGATAATGAACTTTGACACTCATGTCACAGCCCAGCCTGTTGAAATGAAAGGGCATGAAACATCGTGAGGATGACAGAGGAGGGGCAGAGTTCCCTTGTGTTGTACATAAGGTCTCTAAGAGTGAGAGCCAACTACATGGAAATCAGCCCAAACAATAACAGCTCTTTAATGATTGTGTATAGCAGGCTGCCTTCTTATTTCCAAGAATGTTTTTCACGAGAACAAATGAAGATCAGGCACATGATTCAATTTCATTAATTGATGGCATGCAATGTGGGTTACTTGCAGATTGTCTGATCTGTTAGCCATGAAAAAATTCCTCCTTCAGCTTTTCTACAGTAAGTCCAGATAATGTATGCATCGTGTATTCAACACAGGGACCATTTTAATTCAAAACTTTTTGATCAGGCCTAATTTTATATCTAACGGTGGCAATTTTATTTTATGCTGCCAAAGGTTCATCTATTACATTCTGTCCTCAAACCCTCATGTCCTCCCTCTGAGACCAACCTACTCTTGCCCCATGGTAGGGTAAGGAGCCCTGATGGTGCAGTAGATGGGTGTTGGGCTGCTAGATCAGCAGTTCAAAATCACAAGCCACTCCATGGGAGAAAGATGGGGCTCTCTACTCCCATAGAGAGTTAAGGTATGGGAAATTCCAAGAGGCAGTTCTTCCCTGTCTTATGGGGTCACTATGAGTTGCTTTCAACTTGATAGCTATAAGGTTTTTTAGCTAAGGTTTAGCTATAAGGTTTTTTCACTGTACTATCCCAAAGTCATAAATTCCAGGATACTTTGTATAGCCATTTTTCTGGCCAAGAGGAAAATGAATCATCTTTAAGTCTATACAAGCCACCCATTGATGTTCCTGGTAACTGTGACAGTTATGCAATCTTGTGTCAATTTTAGAATTGGGAGTGTAGGGGTGAAATCTAGCCTCTTAATCTAGAGATAGCCAATGAGATCTCTGTGTGGGCATGACCTTCTCCCGGGAATTCTGGGAAATCTGGTCATATTTCCCCCTTGGAGGTGAGAAACTCACAACACAGTCCCTTGGAGACACTATACTAACAAGAGAAAAAGGCTGATGCCCTGTGAGACATCCCGGAGGAGAAGTCACCTGGACTCACCCTGATGTAACCACACCGCGGAGGCCAGAAAAGCCACATAGATACTCCTGTGAGTGCTGAGATGCTTGACAAGCCACGGAGAGGTCCCTGCCAGCCCTGAGATGCTTCAGAAACCACTGGATACACATGACTCTGCACCCACTAGCCTGTGACTGTCTTGACGACATTGCATGTGCTTTCTGAGTCTGAAGAAGAGGACTTTATAGATTGGTATCAGACATATGGGCTAATATTGGACCTATGATTCAGATAGGACTGAGCTGGGATGTTTTCTCAATGTCCAATTGCTCTTGTATATAAACCTCTATCTTATATACATATGCATGTTTATGAATGTATTTCTCTAGTCTACATGGACTAACTTATCTTTTATAAGATGAATGAAAAAGATTTTTTAAAGATGAATGAGTTGAACTTGTATGCTTCCTTCATCCTAATGGATGACCAGTTGAAATAGAGTCATAGTTTTTCCCTTGTTTAGAAGAAAACAATTTAAACTACATCTTGAACTGTCAATGAGAAGGTGCCATTCACTTGAGTTATATTTTGAAAGATTTTTTTCCAAACATTTCTGAGATCATACAGAGCACAAAGTTGTCTTTGGTGCACAATGGCAGAAAACCCTTTTTCTCCTTTGATAAAATGTAATTTTTGTTCCAGGTCAAGTATATGGTTTTCTTTAGTTTATAGATGATAAATTCAGAAGACTCCTAGACCTGATCAGATTCATTCTGAAGTTGTTTGGACATCACTGCCCACACTTTCTTTACCTTGTGTGAAATCACACAGGCATGACAACTGTTGAGTGTGTGGTAGTTCACAGAAAGTTAGAATGGGGCAAGATCTAAGTGTAGAACAGTTTGCATTATAGGAAAGGAAGAAGACAAATAGTTGTGAAACAAATGCCATTATACATAAAAATGCCAATAATTTTTTTATTTTATTTTATGCATCACTGCCCTCAGGTGGTGGGAGTAGGAGGCCCAGCCTTTGCTCCTAGGAGCCAGAATTGAACCTCCATCCCAGTGGGCCACAGTACCGCGCACAACCACTACGCCACCGGGGCTCAGCCCAAAATGTCAATAATTTAAATACTTAAATTTCCCACTCAAATAAGAAAGCTTGTTGTACCATCCTGCAATGAGTTCTTTTAAAAAATAGGCTAACATTTAAAATTTTAGAAATTTAATTACACCTATAAAACTGGAGCTGAATATAGTGTACTCAATGCAATGTTCTGTATAATTGCCTTAAATAACTCCAAGAACAGGCCTAAAAAACAAGACATCAAGAAAAAAACATTATTTTTATTGTTGGCTGTGCTATTTATTTTTAAAAACAAAGTTACAGTCTATGTAAGATCTTAAACTCTATTATCCAATATTTTTTGGTTCATCTTTTAAAAATTTATAGTAACTTATACTTACTAACTTCTGGTACACATATCAACCAGTGTCCTTGCTATGAATCACCTGTGATTCATGAAGGAGCATATCTTACACAAATATAAATTTTCTATGGTTTTATAATCTGGCCATTAATACCCTTCATGGCTATCCATTTATCAATATCTGGCCATTAATACCCTTCATGGCTATCCATTTATCAATATCATTACTTATTCTAACTCAAGCTTTCTCTCTGTCTCTCTGTGTCTCTCTCTCTGTCCTTCTGTGTCTCTCTCTCTGTCTCTCTCTCTCTCTCTCTCTCACACACACACACACACACACACACACACACACACACACACACCCTGACCCAAGCCTAAACATTCTTATCTCTACAGGATAAGTCTTGAGAGTTTTGTATTTATATCAAGACAATTAAGAAGGAAAATGAGAAAGAGGTCAATATGTGATGTTCTTGTAAGGCATATCCACCAATCCCAAGGATTATTTCCTGCTTTGGAAAAAAGCAACCTGCAGGTCCCTGATGTTTTGGGGTTGAGATAATTAGATTTATTTTCAGGGAAAAAATATTGAAAATTCTCTTAACATGAGCAGGAATGAGTCTTGTGAATATTTCCCTTCATTATCTTTTGAGGGCTAAATATCATCATATACATTAAAGTTAATGTGTTAAACAATGATATCCCTATAAAAATGTACAGCTCATCTACTAAATAGTGCTCCTAGGAATTATTCAGATTTCATTCTTCTGTTCTTTCATTCCTCCCTTTTATCAGAATTCTAAAAATCAATACCTTACCCCACCTACATGCAGTGACATTCCCCTTCATATCGTTGATTCTGTGCTATCAGGGAATAACGGACTCACACCCTCATATCTGCTTCATGTTGACAGCCTGGTGAACCCTAAAAAAAGGACAAAGGCCTACTTTTATTTCCACCCTAGATATAAAATAACAGGTCTATGTGGTCTAGCTAATCCTAACACTGTCTCCACAAAAAGATATGTTCTTGTCACTTTCACACATAGATAAGACTTCTATCAAGGTTGTTGGGGAAGGCAGTGCAATTTTTCAATTTAAACAACTGCTCATATCAGTGAAGTCTTGGTTAAACAAATTCCCAGTGAAGCTAAAGATAAGGCAAATCTATTAGTATATTAAATGGAAAATTTGTTGCTATATTATGTGTACCAGTGGGGAAAAAGAAAGACGAGAGCATCTTGGTGTATCTGAAATTACCCATTAACTGGTGCAATTAATAAATTCTCCAGGCAATTACTTTGACACAAATATTTGCCCAAGCCCACAATTATTATGTTGATGGTGATGACAGAGGGAGCTCAGATATAGTTTTTATTCCTCTAGCTTGCCTGCCTGAGCAAGCAGGTGTCTGATTACTTTGCTTTCTATTTGTTCATGTTTGGTTTGACGATTGGAGTCAGGGGAAAGAGAGAGACAAAAATGAAAACAAGTGATGTATTTCCTCTCCTTAGCTACACATTTTAATAGATATAGTATTTATTTCAAGTAGTTCTTTGCCTCATGCTATGTATAACACATAATTTTTAAGTTTTAAACATTCTAAAAAGTCTGAAAACTTGTAAAATTAAATTTCCATCTTCACATTGCCTTGATTTGTTCTATTTCCTTGATATAGTCTTCGGAAATAAAAGAGTTAGTTGGTGGAATATTATGACACCGATTGATGCTTATGGTTTATAAATGCAATGTCTAAAGAATGGATTGCTGATAATCTTGGCTCCAGGTAGCTAATCAATACCTGTCATACAACAGAATGGGAGGGATTTCAAAGAGCTGGGCTTCATCATCCTTTGAATGAAAGTTTATTTTGCAAGTAGATCACCATCCCTTTTTCTGAGGTTCCTCATTATTTTAGAGGACTTAAATTACCAGTCTTTCTGTTAACAGCTAAATGTGTTTATTATTTATCCCACCTTAGACTCCCACAGTAACTAAAGGTAGGAATCTTTATTTAATAAGGCAACAAATGAATCTCTGTGAATAAATTTCAATCCTAATCCTTTTATAATATGCCAAACTCATCAGGTCAAGTAAGAATATAAATCAAATTGTTTTACTGCCTGGATTCCCATCCATACTTGCAAAAATTTATAAAAACGTAATGAAACAAAGCAAAACAACCCAGGTTTCTACATGTATTTGTGACTAATGAATGACTACAGACAAGTTCTCTCAGCATTTGTCTTGGTAGTGCTTTCAAAAAAAGGTCCCCAAAAAAGTGACTCCAGAGATGGCCTGCCATCTGCCTAGTCTTATGCAGTTAGAAACCACCTGCCTCTCTTCAGAAGAAAGACATGGCTTTAGACTCCTGCTAACAGTGACATACCCCAACACTCACAGGGTCACTAACTGTTGACATCAATGTGCCCAAACAGGTGCCCAAACTGCCATTTTGATAAGGTACATATCAAAGAATCCATAATTCTTAGGAGAAAGGTTAAAAAGATGAAGATGACACTATTAGAAGTGTCTATACATATATGGCGCTATGCCAAGTAACAAAAGCTTAATTTTTCACGTTTTATATTTAAGACAGGTTTCTATGATTTTATAACAATGCCTTTAACTTGCCTTCCTATATTGAGAAGCAATATCTAGGGCTTCAAAGGCAATGCCATGTCTTTGAACAACAAAGATGCATCCAAAATAAGATTTCAAATGAAGAAAACTCCCTGATGTCCAAACAGATCATTTGATGTCCAGCTAAAATAAATACACTCAAGTGCGAGAATCCCAGGTACTTAGTGAAGTCATTTCTTGGAAATGCAGAGGGACAACATCATGGATAGATATATCGGAGACCTGCTTTTTTGTTTGTTTGTTTTTGTAGGAATCCTTTCCCATCGAATTTCTTATTTGTCCTGCCAAAAGTGAAATTAACCTGACTTTTTTAGTTTTTCCTAGACTTTACCCAATTTTATAATTGATTTCATGAAATAAGCTTACTTGAATTACACCCAATATTCAAGTGTGATCTAAGTAGTCTTTTGAACAGAGTTTGAGTTACCATTGCTTTATTCTCAATATTCCACACTTACTGAGGTACGCTCTTTCTATGCCAAACATATGCAAGTATAAAATTGTATGTCAAGGAAATCAGCTTAGGAAAGAACATATATAAATTAGATAGATGATAGATTAACAGATGATAGTGAGATTGTACAAAACTTTAAAAAAAAAGATAAAAAATAAATGATATACCCACTACCACCAAGTCAAATTTCACCAATAATGACCATATAACACAGAACAGAATGGTTACTCCATAAGGTTTCTGAGATCATAAATCTTTATAGAAGCAAATTAGCTCATCTTTCTCCCTTGGACAACCTGGTAGGCTCATCTTGTTGATCTTTCAGTTAAGAGTCTATCGCTTAACCCCTTCTGCTGCCAAGCATTCTTAAGACAGTAGAGGGTAAAATATAAAGTATCTCACAATATAATTAATTATTGTTTTGTGAAATATTTGTTTCATATATATGGATATACATACACACCTGTGTATATATATATATATATATATATATATATAACTACATGCATGCACAAAGTATATATACATGTAAACAAAATTACAATACAAATATATTTTCTCATCTGGATTATGTCCATAAGTTTGATTGCCATTATGAAAGGAGGTAAGAAGATAATTCTAAAGGAAGGAGAAAGTGTTAATTTAAGAAATGAATAGGACATATTCTGTCATGCCAAACATTGTGTACATGCCAAACATATAGAAGAAAACTACATCACAAGGAAGTCACCATAGCCAGCCTAAATAATACCATTTTCCCATTACAGTAGGAGTGATAAGGAGCTGTACTTTATCAGTGTTTCATCTGAGCCCTTCTCATCTGAACAGCTGGACACCTGGTACCAGTCAGGCAGTGTGGTGACACTGCTGGTGGTCCTCTCAGTAGGAAGAGTGAATTCATCAATTTCACACTTGTAAAATCAAATACAGAGAAGGTCAGCCCAGAGTTGCTATTTACCACTGGAATGGTAGTTGAATATTTCCATTTGGCTTTCTTTCCCTCTGTATCTCAATTCTACTTTTTTAATTAAAAAATAATAGATTTTCAATTGAGGCTTTTATATGTTCTACTTTGTTATTCTTGTTAGTTTAAGAATATTTTCCTGTACATGAAATCCAGGATAGATAACTCTATAGAGACAGTAACTGAATTAATTGTTATTAATTGGGGTATGTCAGAGCAGGTTGGTGGGGGGGGGGATCAGGCTGATCTTTTGTATACAAGAATAGGGAAAATGGTCTAACAGTATTTGTGGCGATTGTGCAACTGTTCTTGATATGATTGGACTATCGAATTGCATTATATGTGAATTAGCTGCCAACAAAATTTTAGGGGGCAATATAATGAATTAAAAAATAAAACATCAAACATAAAATTCTTGAAAGGATAGCTATATTTTGAGTAAGGCACTTGTGTTATATATGGGAGTGCATTAGATGTACAGTACAGAAATTCACTGAAAATTTCCTCTAAAGCAATCAGTACTAGCTTTCTTAGTTCTTTTTGTCAGTAATGATTGACAAGCTCTTCCAGCTACAATGATGGGGAGATATCTTCTACTGTCTTTCAACCATTCCCAAATTTTAAATCACATAGTGAAGGCACTTTTATTTTTCTGGGGATGGAAGTTGAAAGGATCAATGCTCGAGAATGTACTTCAATCATTTACCATCAATAAGCTAACAGAAAGATCCATTCTGAATACTGTAAGGAGAACATTCCTAGCTAAAATTCAGAAATGCTGCTTATTTTTCTATATGATCATATACAAATAATATAATTCTATTTATTGTTTCTATAGTGTCCTTAGTGTTGTCTCAGACCTACAGCTTATCACTTACTCACCTTTGGCAAAGAGAAATTAAACTTTAAAAAGGGATGAAAGCTATCTTTCCAATAATACTACATATTTATTACTGCTACTAATGCCATTTCTATCTACCAGTATGCTGCATAATAAGGTTTTGTTCCATTAGAGAAGAGGCGTGCTTCACAAAGTTGTCACTTTCTGAGACGCGGAGTTTAGAGCAATGTCCCCAAGACACTTCCACTCTCCTACCTCAGTTTGGATAAAAAGATTTTGAGAATTACATTTGCAGAGAGAATGATACTATGCCAGCAGTCTTCAAAGCATAATCTGATATCTGTATTATTAGTTTCAGTTCAGATATGCTTAAAATACATCATTACTTGTATAACTTCTTTTTAGAAATTAAGCTGAGATTAGGTGGAATGGTGGTGTGAATTGTGATTGGATTTGCTCCCTAAGAGCTCTGGGCAATGGCTTATCAATAGGAAACGATCTTTAGAGGAGCAGGCACAACTCAGGAAGAATATCTATAATTGAAATTGCTGATATGCCATTCATTTATTTATAAAAGTAAATAAATAGAAAAAAAAGTGATTAGTTTAATGACTTTGCTTAATTTATTTCTGCATAATACACCCTCCCTTCTGTTGTTGACTAATGCTGGGACAGAAACATGATGCTTCTAGTTCTTCTTTCTTATTACTTCAGTGGATTGGGCGTTTGCCATGCCATAGATATTTAGGTAATATTATGGAAGTCAATGCTTGCTTATGTGAATATATTTCCTCCTGAAAATTATTTTGCCTTATAAAGCTAAGAACTTTGCTGTCATTTTAAATTACTGGCAAGTCAGTTCTGACTCACAGCAACCATATGTAGAATGGAAAAAAAAACACTACCTGGTTCTGTGTCGTCTTCACAATTGTTATTTTTGAGCTCACCACTGTAATGTTATTTTGCTGTTGTTCACAGCTATTTGTCAGTCTCTCTCATTGAGGGTTTTCCTCATTTTCACTGACTTTCTACTTTATCAAGCATAATGTCCTTTTTCAGGGACTGGTCTTTTTGATAATATGTGCAAAATCTTGTCTTCCTCAGTTCTAAGGAGCATTCTGACTGTACTTCTTTTAATATTCTTCATGAGCACCATTACCCAAGTGCTTCAATTATCCTTTAATCTTCCTTTTATTGTCAAATTTTCACATGCATAAGAGGTCATTGAAAATATGATATTTGGGATCAGTCAGACTTTTGTCTTCAAAGCAATATCCTTGTCCTTTAACATTTTTAAGAGTTTTTGTGCAACAGATTTCCCCATTTCAATATATCTTTGAAGTATTGACTACTGTTTTCATGAATATTGATTGTGGATCCATGCAAGATGGAATATTTGTCAACGTCAGTGATTTTTTCCCCCCATTTACCATGATAAGAAATTTTTACACTGATTTTCTTCAACAGTCCATTGACAGAGAACTGCCAGAAGTTCAATCCAGATACAGAAGAGGACATGGAACAAAGGATATAATTTCTGATGAGGGATGGATCTTGGCTGAAAGAAGAGAATACCAGGAAGATGTTTTCTATGCAAAGGCATTTGCTTGTGTGGACTTTGATAAACTGTGGATAACCTTGAGAAGAATTGGATTTCCAGAACACTTTTGTTTACCCATTCAGAATTTGTATGTGCATCAAAAGGCAGTGGTAGGAACAGAACAAGGAAAAACCACATGGTTTAAAATCAGGAAAGCTGTGCGTCAGGGTTATGTCCTATCACCATACTTGTTCAAGCTATATGTTGAGTAAATTATCAGAATAGAAGTTTGTATGAAAAAGGGAGCAGCACACGCTTGGGGGAAAGGCTTATTAACAATCTGTCACATGCAGATGAATCAATCTTGCTTACAGAAAGTGAGGAGGAATTGAAACACTTGCTGATGAAAATCAAGAATTGTAGCTTTCAGTATGGATTATAACTCATTGTAAGGAAGTCAAAAGTTCTCACAACTGAACCAATAGGCAATATTGCGATGAATGGAGAAAAGTTTACAATTGTCAAGTATTTCATCTTGCTTGAAACCACACATGGAAACTGCAGTCAAGCAATTGGAAGATATCTTATATGAGGTAAGTTGCTGCAAAAGACCTCTTTAGAGCATTTTAGGCAGGCTTTTATTTGGAACAGGAATAAGGTGTGTCTGCCCCAAGTCATAGTATTATCTATTGCATCATATACATGTAAAAGTTGGACATTGAATAAGGAAGACCATAAAGCAGTGATTCTCGACCTTCCTAGAGCTGTGGACTTTTAATGCAGTTCTTCAGATTGGGGTGACTGCCAATCATAAAATAATTTTCGTTGCTACTTCGTAGTTGTAATTTTGTTACTGTTATGCACCAGAGAACCCCTGTAAAACAATAGTTGAGTCACCAAAGGGGTTGGAACGTGCAGGTTGAGAAGCACTGTGATAGAAGAATAGATGCACTTCATTATGCTGGAGAATTATGCTGCAAATGCCATCAACTGCTGAAAGCACCAGCCCACCTGTATTGAAAGAATAAGATTGGAATGCTCCTACTTGCAAGTAGGGCAAGACATTGTCTTACACACTTTAGACATATTGTCAGTAGAGACCAGTCCCTGCAGAAGAACATCTTTTTTTGTAAAATGAAGGAGCAGCAAAAAAGAGCAAGGCTCTTAAGGAGGTGGTTTGATACTGTGACTGCATCAATGGGCTTAGAAACAGGAACAATTAGGAATATGGCCCAGATTGTGCAGTGTCTCTTCTTCAGTTCATAGCATCACTATGGGTCAGAGTCAATTTCACAGCACTTAGCAAACACAGCAACAACAAAGTTCAGTCCATATTGAAGCTTCCAGTCCTTGAGTTTCATCAGCAAGTGCTTCAAAATTGTACCTGCTTTCAACTTGTAAGGCTGTGTCTACATGCATCACAAGTTAATAAACCTTCCACTAATCCCAGTGCCATATTCGTCCTATAGTCCAGATTGTCTGATCATTTCCTCAGGGTACACCTTTAATCAGTATGGTGAAATATAGGTTCCACATGGACACAGTAAAATGTTCTTGAATTACCATTTTTTTCTTTATTTCAACTGTAGATTTTATGACCTACAAGGATGACTCATTTGGTATAATCAAGTGAATACCAAGATGCTCCTCTCTGTCCTCCAGAGATAATGCAAATAGAATATACACTGGGCCACAGACCAAAATTTTGGATGCTCAACACCATCTAGGCACCACTCAGTAGGAAATTCTGGCAAGTGACTTCTAGAGAACCGGCTCTTGAAAACCCCATGGGTAACAATGCTATTTTGATGAACATGGTGTCACCAGAAGTAAGATTCAACTCGCAATGCAACCACTCATTAAAATCGCACATTTAGTACCATCCTGATTTTTTTTAAGAAGGGGAGAGCCATTATTTTAACCTCATTGTTATTCTATTTCATAGTGTGCACTATAATATTTCAGTTTAAAATATTTACTGTAAATGCTTAGAAGAGAGGTTCTTTCACGGGGTTGCCTAAAACCATTGGAAAATGCATCTTTCCAATGGCCCTAGGAGCTGAGACATTGTGCCTCTATCCTCTCTAGGCAGATCTGCCTACATGCAGATAGGTCCTGAAGACCCATGCTATACCATGCTTCAGGACAAAATTTCATTCATTTGTAATTAGAAATAAATATTTCACAGCATATAATTACATATTGTTTTGTGATTAACCATTATACTTAATTATGTTCAATTTGTAACAATGAAAATATGTCCTGCATATCAGACATTTACATTATGATTCATAACAGTATCAGAATGAGTTGTGTAGTAGCAATAAAAATAACTATGGTTGTGGGGGGAGGGGGGCACCACAGCATGAGGAACTGTATTAAAGGATCAGGGTATTAGGAAGGTTGAGAATTACTCACTTAGAAGAAACAAGTATACACTATTTTCCTTTTACTTATCTACTATTTTTTTTAATCTTCAAGGTTTTGAAATAAAGGGAGGTATTTTCGAATCAAATATCTTCTACCAAAGAGAATTATTCCTTGGATCTCAATAATCTATATCCTTGGATCTCAATAATTGATAAGCTCCTGAGTTATCCCATGCTTCTGAGGTGAGAAATATATTTCTTAATTAACACTAAAAATATGAAACATGGGTAAATGTGTATATAATATTTTAATAAGGGGAGTAACCTTTGTTTTCTTTCATTACTTCTTCTATTCATGTGGCCCTGAATACAGAATGCAGGGGAAGTTGTAAAATTACATTTAATAATAGAGTAAGGCATTTAATGTATATTAATTAAATATCAGCAGATGGTAAAGGGAGGCCTTGCTGAGTATGAATAAGGGGAGAGAGAGTGTTCTAACTGCCATGTAATTAAGCTGAACCTGCAGAAACAATGGAGGTGCGATTACTTTTTTATTAACACATTATACTCACATGTGATGTGGAAGAATTTAATTACTCTGCAACTCCTACTGTGTTAATCCAACTTGCGCTAATGCTTGCTCTAATGCCGGCCTGGTTACTGCTCCCCATAAGCATGATGGTGCCGTAAGAGCCATTATCCTCAGCATTTGTGCCATCATGTTGTGCCTGCTGAGAACTGGTCCTGATGTGCTTGGAAGTGCCTCATGTCACAGGTGGCTCCCAGAGCTTGTCTATTTCCTGATGAATGTCCGTGGATAACTGCCAAACTTCAGAAAGGAGTAAAACGAGAAGTACCTTTGTCCTTCTTCTTCTGTTCTCCCCCCAACCCATCCTGTGGTGTGTCTTAAACATACCAAAGGTGATAATTAAGCCTTACCCAAGGTAGAGAAACCATTAAGAATGGAGGAAAGCAAACACAAATCAATTTCTGACTTGAGGCTGGCAAACCAATATCATAAATTAATTTTCTTCAAGTCTATTTTGACAGGTGGTGACCTGTAGAAGAGATCAGAGCTGGCTCCCATCCCCAAAAGTTTCTAATGGTGTGTATAGGGTCACTTACTATGCATCTAAATTGACTTGATGATGGTAGTTGGTGTTCTGGGAGCAACTGCCCAACTTTGCTGCAAGCTCTAGGCATTTCAAATTTATAGCCCATTTCAAGTAACGAGGCTGGGAGTGTGGGGTTTTATGTCAGCTGTCTTGCCGATATCCTCAGCGGCTTGGCAGTTGAAACCAAGTGAACAGAGTTACTACAATAGAGTTGCTGTTAATTTCTATGACCCTCTAGAACATGTAGTACGGCCCTGTGGGTTCTGAGACTGAAACCAGTTATGGGAATAGAAAGTCTCATCTGTATCCCTAGGAGTGGTGGGTGGTTTCAAACTGCTGACCTGGGCTTCTCGGTTAAGGTCTGGTAATCTCCATGATATGAGCTCACAGTGTAATCAACTTCATGATGTAATCTCTATGATCAGAAAAGCGATGATAAAAGGGATACTGAGGAGTGTGGCCTTCATCCTCAGGCAATAGTCTTAATGAAATTGGAAGGAAGTTTCCTCTAGAATGTGACCTATTCCTTTGTAGAAGTAGATTCTCTTTTCTTACTGACTTGGATCCTGCATCTGTAGTGTGAATCTCTGGTTCTCAGAACTTAAGGCAATGGTCTGTCAAATTGCCTGGCAATCCTGAAAGCATTCAGTTGCCTGTCACCTTGTCTGCTGTCTCTACCAGCCTGTTGTCTTCTTGCTTCCTAGTCTGGAAGCCCAGGCAGCATCTCCAATATAACCTCTGACACCTGAACTTAAATGGACTCAAATCACCTCTATAACTGTATGAACCACTTTCAAAATAGAAATCCATTTCTTTATACATATAGAAGAATCACTAACTTTGCTTCTCCAAAAAATCAAGGTGAACACAAGAATTTAGACTGAAATTAGCCGCTCACTCTTAAATCTTTGCAGGAACAGATAGTCAACTCCACCACCATGACTGCTTGACTTTGAGGCTAGCTGATAGAGGAAAGAAAGGAAAGAGAGTCAAGTTCACCTGATAGGTTCTTTTAGTGTAAGTACAGGTACACTGGACTCCTGCCTGCCTTCAGTCATGTTCTAGGTCAGAGGTGATTGAGAGCTGGATGATGGATGTGCTTCTGAATACGTCACCTTAACTGTTATTTTTGACATCTGAAGGCCAAAGGTGGCTACAAAAGTGTTTTGTGTCATGGGTCTAGGAAGGACCACTCCATTCCCCCACCCCTTGTTCAAAGGGCATTTAAAAGGTTGGTCTGGTTGGACTCCTAAAAAAATGATTACATTTTTTCTATTGTTTATAAATTTCAAAATTAGAAGTTATGTAATTTAAAACTCAACTAGTTTACACCACTAATTTTATAAGACAAGGAAACTGAGGTACAGAAAGCTGAAGCACCCTAACACTTGTCACAGTATTTACTCTGTATCCTCTCACTCTGCCTCCAGTTTTCCACTATTCTTACCTAAAATACTCCTTTATTCACCTGCTGTGCTGAACCAGGTAAATCGTGCCTTAATATCAGAAGGAGTGTATATGATCTCCAGTGAGTTCAGCCCCACATCTTATGAGAGAGCCACCTGGCATTTTTCATGAAATAAAGAGGAGTCCTTGTGTAAATATGAATCGCCCTCTTTGTAAGACCACAACGAGTTCATTGGGTTAGCCCTTGTCCTTGTTTCTAGAAATCATAATGCACAAAGCATGGGGCTGTTCTCTGCTTCTTGCTCTGTAGTCCACCTATCACATTAAATCATGGTCCCTCTCCTGAGAGTCTGTTCCTGCCTCCTGTGGTTTTGCAACATGAAAACCAGGTTTAAACATGCATTAGGTTAGTCAGCCCCTTCAACTCTGTGGCTTCTCCACCTGAGGATTCAATCAATCCTGGTTTAAGACTATTCGGCGTCTGGGAAGAAGCAATTAAGTTTGCAAAGCAATACCTCATATTAAAGTCTAAGAGGGAGCATAAAGTGGTATATTCATAGTATGTAAATTGTTTTAGGCATTATAAGTAATCTAGAAATGATTTAAAGTATATAGAAGGGCGAGAATAGGATATATGAAATACTATACCATTTCATAGAAGGAAATTGAGTATCCAAGGAATTTAGAACTTACCACTGGAAAGGGGAGTGGAGTGAAGAAATTAGAGTTGTCTTAGAATCATACTGAAGGACAGCTTTATACCTAAATAGTTACAAGGGAAGCTACTTTCTAAAAATGTACACAAAATAAGCCTTCAACTATTAAATTATAAGGCAAAATTAATAATTAATTTTTAGTAATATGGCTAATTACTCTGTTATTTAACATGCATATAGTACTGCAATAGGGGCCAAGTCAACAAAAATTCATTTCCTCAAGCAAATCTTAATTTTTTTAAGATACTTGATAGCTGTAGGCATTTAGCACAGTGTAGAGGTGAAAACTAAACCACAGTGTATTCAGATAGAAAAATAAAAATAAAGTCCATGTTGGCAATTAAAGGAGAAAGAATGAAATAAATTTTAACTTCTAAAGGAAGATGGAAAGTCATATAGATATTTCTCCTACCGGAAATGAGACATCTAAATTTTCTTTCTTTTTTTTAAATCCTTTTATTGTGGGCTCATATCACTCCTATCACAATCCATACCTAAGTCTATTGTGTGTCAACCACATTGTACATCTGCTGCCCTCATCATTCTCATAACATTTGCTTTCTATTTAAGCCCTTGGCCTCAGTTCCTCATTTTCCCCTCCCTCCCTGCTCCCCATTTCCATATAAAACCTTGATAATTTATAAATTACTATTACTTTGTCATATCTTACACTGCCTGGTGTCTCCCTTCACCCATTTCCCCATGGTTCATCCTCCAGGGAGGAGGTTACATGTACATCCGTGTAATTGGTCCCCCATTTCTACCTGACTGTCCCTTCACCCTTGCGGTACCACCACTCTCACCACTGGCCCTGAAGGAATCATCTGTCCTGCATTCCCTGTTTCTGGTTCTTATCTGTACCAGTGTACATCTCTAGTCTAGCTGCATTTGTAAGGTAGAATGGGATCATGATTGTAGTAGGGAGGAAGCATTTAAGAACTAGAGGAAAGTTGTATGTTTCATCAACTTTGTTCCAGCTTTTAATATTTTCTGTTTTATTTTATATTGAGATTTTTGAATGTCTTCCTCTGCTATTGTTTTTTTTAAGTCTTTCTGTGTATGAAATCCAGGATAGGTAAATCTAAAGATATGGGAGCTGGAGTAATGCTTCCTTGGTGTATGGCAGGGGACATTGTGAGGAAATGGGGAGCTAAAAGGTACCTAATAACCAGCTAATTTCAGCTGGTGCAAGACTGAGAGAAAGAAATATTCTAAAAACTGTTTGTGGTGCTGACTGCACAATTTATCTTGATGTGATTAAGTTATTGAATTATATGATGTGTAAGTTATCTATTAATGAAACTGTTACAAAATACCTTATGTAGTTGGTATAGAAGATGACTATATGGCTCTCATACATCCAATATAAAAAACTACTGTCTATAGGAATTCCAAGAATGTAATTTTTATGGCATCAGACTGTAAAATTTTCTCCTGCAGAGCAGCTGTTTTTTTTTTTTTCAACTGTTGACATTTTACTTAGTCATCATGCATTTAAGCATTCCACCATGAGGACTCCTTGTGAATCTGATAATAGGAAGTAAAATAGATGAACATCAGCACAAATAAAATGATTGAAGTTCTTAAAAATTTGCACTTTGGTACAATTTCATTTATGGTAGAATTGTAAATAGTCTCCTAACTTAACAGTAAGACCAGTTTTGACTCATATAATTCTTTCAAGAAAGTTTATTTGTACGAAGTCAAAATTACTGAGTGATTTTCATGGTTGCAGCACAGTTGAATTACTTAGTGTTGCTCTCCTATGTATAAAATAAAAAAACCTGATTGCTATTGAATCAATTCTGCCTCATATATATATGTGTGTGTGTGTATACCCTATAGGACATATACCCTATAGGACAGAGTAGATCTGCCCATGTGCATCTCAGAGACTTTAAATCTTTATAGGAACAGGCTGTTTTATTTTTCTCCCATGGAGTGACTGATGAATTTACATTGCTACGCTTGTCGGTATCAGCTCAATGTGTAAGTCATTCTATCAATGTTGTTGTCCTCAGGTGACTTTGAGTTGATTGTGACTCGTATCAACTCTGTACAACTGAATTAAATATTACCTGTTCGGAACCACGTTTTGAAGAATAGATGCATTTGAATCAATGTATTAGGAAAGAATACTGAAAGAACCTGTAGAATATCTCAAAGATATCAAAAAAGGAGAATTAACCTATCAAGATTTAATAACTTTGAAAAGGAAAGAAATGTTGAAGGGAAAGGAAACAACAAGAAAGAGGAAGAAAAGTGCCAGTAGGGTTTTTTTGGCATTACTGTCCTCTGGTGGTTGGAGTAGGAGGCCCTGCCTTTGCTCCTGTGGAGCTGCTGCTGGAATTGAACCTCCATTCCAGTAGGCCACAGTCCTGCGCACAACCACTATGTCACCGGGGCTCAGCCCCAGTACCAGTAGTTTTCAAACTTTTTTTTAATAGTACAATTATTGCTGGATCTTTAAAAACTAAATCAGGGGCTTTGGTTGCTTCAAAACATGGACATAAATGCCAATTAAAAATAGAATGAATGAATAAATCATGATTAAAGAGAATTTTTACAGAATAATTCCAATTAATTAACATAGAAGGAATAACATAAATGAAATATCATCACATAATATTTAATCAGTCATTAAGGAAGTGCCCCAGTATTAGTGAGTGCCAAATAAATCTGCTAATATGGATATGAAAATAGTGGGAAATCTTCTGATAAAAAAATACTTGTACAATATTAACATATTCTTTTGTAAGATATTTATCAATTACAAAAGGAAATTAGTAATCATCAATGATGATAATTGGTAGACACGACCTTAACCAGGAAACAAAAATTAAGACCATCAATTAAAAAAAGTTCCAAAAGTCATATTTAACCCATATTATGATGAACTGAGAAGGATACAGCATAGTTTCAATAGCATAGCGTCAACAATGCATAGCCTCAACCTAATTCTGAGGAAACATGAGACAGCCCCCAAATTAGGTCTTTCTTCTCAGATTCCCCCCACCACTCTTTAAATCGTTCGTGTCCATGCAAAATAAAGACTAAGGAATCATCACAAATTGGAGAGTAAAGATATATGATAATCAATGCAATATGGAATCCTTGAATGGATGCATGAACATCAGTTGCAAAATGAGCTCGTTTGAACTCTGTAGATAAGCAAATAGTTTAATGTCAATATTAATGTTCTGATTTTGACAAAGTGAATAAACCATTCATTCATTTATTGACTTATAATTATGTTCTCTGATAGCTTTGAGGAAAACTGAAGTTGAAAAGTATAGAAGACTTCTAAATTCTATAATTTCCCTAAAATTGAAAAGGACTTGGAAATAAAGCTTAAGATGGTTAAAGATAATTTTAAAAGAACAAAATGAGGGAATGCTAGCATTTTATAGAAATACATAAATTTATATTTAAACCGGTATTTTCAATCACCTTATGTGCATGTGAAAGTTGGACATTGGAAAAGGAAGATGAAGAAGCATTGAGGGATTCTGATGATAATTCTCTTATGGAATATTGAAAACATTGTGGACTCCAAAAAGAAACACATCCATCTTGGATGAAGTTCTCTCAGAGTGCTGATCTCATGTATTTTTCATGTATAATCAGGACAGACTAGTTTCTGAAAAGAGGTCATACTTTTTAAAGTAGTGCACTAGTCCAGGTAGACTAGAGAAACAAATACATAAACACTCATATGGATATAAAGGAAAGGTTTATATAAAAGAGGAAAGGAACATTGAGAAAGCATCCCAACCCAGTCCACGCCAAGGTCATAAGTCTGGTATTAGCCCATATGTCTGATACCAGCCTGTAAAATCTCCTTCTGACTCACACAGCAAGTGCAATGACACCAGGACAATCATAGACCACTGGGTGCAGAGTCTTCTGTATACAGCTGCAGCATCTCAGCACTCAGGGCTCTCTCTGTGGCTTCTCTGGCCCCAGAGATCTGGTTCCATCAGGGCAAGCCCATGTGATGTCTCCTCTGGCTTCTCCAGGTTCCAGGACTCTGGATCTATCAGCATGCTGCCATCATGTTTTGTCAGGTGAGTGTCTCCAAGGAACTGAGTTTTGTGTCTTGTCAGTTGCAATGTCTGCCAGGGACTCAGCTGTAAGTCTTTCACCTCCACGGAGGAAATGCCATGAGATTCCCCAGAATTCTCAGGAGAAAGCCATGCCCACACAGAGACCTCATTGGCTATCTCCAGACTGAAAGACTAGACTCCACCCCTAAACTCCCAATCATGAAATCGATACCAATGTACATAACCGCCACAAGTAGAGAAGCATAAAAACGGAGAAGACCCTCAACTGGATGGAATGGCACAGTGGTTTAAACACTGCCTCAAATGCCATAGCAGATTTAAAGATGGTTCCGAACTGGCACTGCTTAGTTTTGTTGTATATACGGTGATTGTGAACTAACCTGATGGGCACCTAATTACAACCTAGGAGCCTTGGTGATGCAGTGGCTATGAATTAGGCTGGGGACATCAAGAAGTCTAAAACTACCAGACAAGCTTCAGGAGAAAGATAAGACTTCTTTTTTTTTTTTTGAAAGATAAGACTTCTTAATCCAGTTTACCAGCCTCAAAAAACCAGAGTGATAGTCTACTTATTCTGATAAGGTTGCTTTCAGTTAGATTTCACTCGGTGGCAGTGAGTTTAGTTTTGGAAGAGCAACATGTTTACAAAGGAAAAGAGAACACATCCTGAGACACAAATTCTTTTTTTTTAATCATTTTATTGGGGGCTCGTACAACTCATATCACAATCAAAACATACATCTATTGTATGCAAACCACATCTGTACATCTGTTGCCATCGTCATTCGCAAAACATTCTAAGATACAAATTCCACTGAGAACCAACTCTAAAAAAGCCAACCGCACTGCCATCCATTCAATTCTGACTCATCATGACCTTGTGGTTCACAGCTAACTCATGACTTCTGAGCCACCAGGACTCTGGATAACCAATTACATGTGCAAAAATATTGTGCTGCTTTTAATGGAGATTTCCTTTAGCTGAGGGCAGAGAGCAAACTGAAAAAATAATAGAAAAAGCTGAGACAAATTCTATTTAAAATGAGGGATAGAGGAACGCATGTCTTTTGATGAATACATATGGAATAGACTTGCTGGTCCTGTGCCGACAAATTTATTTCCTCATCAATCCTATAGTTAGTGATAAAATGGACTACATAGCATGTGAATGTGTGTGTGTGAAGCATGCAAACACTTCAATTTCTTTTTAGAATGTCTAGATTTTCACATTATCTCTGGAAAGAAAAGGAAAGGATAAAGGTATTTAACAGCAAAAGTAGATCCATTAACTCATCTTATCTGTATCTCAGTTATATATAAGTAGACATAAAACTCCATGAGACAGACAAGAGTGACATTTAAATGCATGACATTGACATACCTACCTCCCCTCCTTGGCCCGAACTCATAATGTACAGCCCCATCCTCCAGCCAATTCCACATCCTAAGTGTGTTGTTTGACATTTTATTGCAAAGAATGGAATCCCTACCAGCATCATTAGTTTTGTAAGGTCTTCTTCTGGGAATGGGCTAAGCAGCTGCCAATTCTAACAAGTCAGGAGAGACGGACAGAGTAAAGAAATGGAGGGGGAGTTTAAAATAAATAAATCCCTGTGGTAAACTCAAGAGATTTTGTTAACAAAAATAAAAAAGTAAAATATATATTGTCGTTCTTGTATCTATCACTGAAAGTAAAGCAAACGCTCTTGTACATACACTGTTTCAATACTAATCAAATCACAAAGGAGAAGGTATGTGTCTGTGCACACACATGCTTGTGTGCATGTGTGTGTGAAAGACAGAGATGTGTGAGAAAGAGAGGGGGGTGGGGAGTGAGAGAGAGAGAGAGAGAGAGAGAGAGAGACTAGCACTAACTTTCATATTGTTACATTCTGATTCCTATAGCCAAATAAACCTCCTGTTGGTTTCTGAGACTGTGTATGTTTATGGGGGTAGAGGCTTCTCTTTCTCCCTTGGAGTGGTCGGTAGATTTGTATTGCTTACATCAAGGTAAACAGCCCAACTCCTGACTCACTATTGCCACCAGGGCTGTCTGAATCCTTCATTCCGGAATAGCATCTCCTCTCCTCTCCTCTTCTCTTCTCTCCTCTCCTCTCCTCTCCTCTCCTCTCCTCTCCTCTCCTCTCCTCTCCTCTCCTCTTCTCTCTCTTCTCTCTCTTCTCTCTTCTCTTCTCTTCTCTCTCTCTCTCTCTCTCTCTCTCTCTCTCTCTGTCACACACACACAGAAAGCCTACTGATTCTTTAGTCTTCCACTCTCCCCCAGCCCCCATTCCCCAAGCAGCCTAGATTGAAGAGTCTGGGGGGAAAATTAGCTCTTATTTACCTTAGCCCATCCTTCTAAACCCTGAGTACAACAGATTGGAAGAGGGGAAAATGTAAAAAAGAAGTTAAAATGCAAATAGTATGTCTCTATATTCTAAATATCTGTCTGTTCTAAACCAGATTACTAACACTCTCTACATTGTACAGATATTCAAATAATAAAAATTGGGAAATATGATAACATCTTTAGACCACCATCCTTTTGCTACCCTTTCCCATGAACAACTTATCTTTAGGGTTTTGAAACTATAACTGAGGCACCAACAATCACCCCATGGCACCCCTTTGAACTATGAGTGTTTCACCGTTCAAGATAGGACAGAATATGGGGAAAAACGGATCGCATAGGGTCATATACCTAATCACAAGAGTTAGGATATACTGTCATGAAATTTGAGCAGAAATAACACATCACTCCTTACAGGACGACAGGCAGCAACATGGAATAAGCAGTGTATGACAATATGGTGGTCCTGGGGAAAACCACTCTATGCCAAATTCAGGGTATAGAAAATATACTGCTAAGTGTTTCAGTGCAACAGAGTGCTGCTTATATAGGGTTTGCCCTGAGATCATTTCAGTGACTCCTACAGTTACTGATATGAGCCCTAGTAGATTATTTCAATGTGCCTTTGTGTACAATGGTGTAGTATGGTGGTGTGTTTATGCTGAAAACTAATTTCAGAGTCATAGGGCATGTAACAGGAATAGAAAAGATAAGAAGACAGCTAAAGGAGGACTATCTTAATGGGGAAATAAGAAAGAAAATTTATAAAATAATGATGGTAAATGTCACAGAACCTTTGGCTAATATAAAGAAGATAATTTGGCCAGTACCATCAGTAATTTCTTATACCACTCCATAATGTGTTATGAATAATTAAAAGATCAACCTCTCCAAATCTAATTATATTGAAAATCCAAGATACACACAGTGGTTGGTGATAGCAAATGGGTACTACTTCACAGCACACATCAAACATTATTGTTATATTGAAGGGTTTTAGCATGTCTGCACAACTGTTGGTGCTTCTTTAGTGTATTTTTATGCAGAAATGTATACTTTATACTATATCCTATGCTAACCATTTGATTAACTGACAAAGTTATAACTTACATGTAAACTTAAAGATAGACTTAGGAAGGAGTGTGTTCACATTCTGGATGTGGCCTGTAATAATACCATCTCTCTGTGCCATGGAATCTTGTTAAATTGATATAGTTTTACTCAAAACAGCATGAATTTGAAATAGCTATGTCTCCCTCATTGACTTAAATGTCTTATTGCTCTTAAATAAAATATTAGATAATATATACTTAAAGCCCTATTTTCATAGCTCCTTTAATATAGAATTAACTAGGTGTTCCTTAATTATTTAAAGCTTTTTGGTAAAGTGCTCATGAAGCTTTCATAAAAATAACAGAAACTATGTCCCCAATTCTCATTTGACCTGTAGTCAAGCATTCTCCACAGGAATTCTGGCAGTACCATAGAGAAGTACTTGAAGGCTGAGCACTTGTGGGAGCTCACACCATGGCTGGGCAGGATAAAGAACTGGCAGTTGCTCTTGTGAAGTTTAGTAAGACCTTATAGGGAAATGATAATCTGTCCTAGAGGGTCACTATGGGCCAAGAATCAATTTAGTGAGACACCATGACAGCAAAACCCTTAAATTCTGGGAACTTCTTCAACTGACAGAATCAGTCTTCTGTATTGGCAAAGGTACTTCCGTGGGGCAAGGGTGAACGTTGTAGTTTGACACTGAGAATGGCTGGTCTGGGATGGGGTAATGGTGTAAGGACAAGAAAATGATCTTTTGTGCACGTTATTATGGTTCCTAAGTATGTGTTGTAATTCTAACACCTATGCCTATAAAAAAGACCCTGTTTCAAAATAGGATTTCTCTTTTGTTGTGTTAATGAGAGTACACTAGTGCAGTGATTAAACTTTATCACTTCGGAATTATGAAAATAACAGAATAGACCCAGAAAGACACACAGAGGCCATCAAGTTGCTGCTATGAGAAGGTGAAATAGACAAAGGATCGCCTCCCCCTCTAGAGTCAGACCCTGAATTCCAACTTCACACCTCCTGAAGTGTGAGAAAAGAAGCCTTTGTTATTTACAGCCACACGCTTCTGAGATGCTTATTGCAGAAGCACTAAGAATGTGCAATGCTGCGAGAATAGCGCATTCCAAGGATATCTAAGTGGGTTGGCTTTGAATATTGTGTTGAGAGGAAATGGGAATGCTGACTGAGGAGATCTCCAGTACACAATGTACCTCGGGCTGCCCCACGGAAATGCTGGTTTTGATCAGCATTCATTAGGGAGGTTGCCCACTTTCAAACTGAAGGACATTATGGAAAATACTTATGAGTTCAGAGTCTTTATTTATAAAACAGATTACCGATATAACCTCATGTCTCAGAACTAAAACGTAAATACCCCAAAATGCAAATCCACAGGAAACATATCATAGAAAGCAGCCCTGATGTTGAAGGGAGTTATGAGTTGGGCTGATAACTACAAGGTCAATAGTTCAAGTTTACTAGTTTCTCAGAAGGAGAGAGATGAAACTTTCTGCTCTTGCATTAATTCATAGCCTTGTAAACTCAAAGGGAAGTTCTTCTCTGTCCTATATGGTCACACTGGGAACAATCCAATTCAATAGCAGTGGGCAGGTAGTTGTTAATTCATAGAATTGTTTAAAGAATTAAAAACAACACAAAACTAAGATATCCCCAAATCTCTGCCCAGCTGTTAAGTTATAGGAGGCTTCTCTTCTATTCATACCTTGTTGACTGCACTTATCTCAGGGGACTCATGCTGTATTTCTGCTTTTGTGATTGACTAACTTCGCTTAGGGGAAGAAGAGGAGGGGGAACTAAACCCAGGGAGGTACATGTTGGGTACAGCACAGTAAAGGAGAAGGACAGTGGGGGAAGGAGAAAAAGGGCTTTAAAGTGAAAGGATATCAGAGAGAGGAGGACTCTAGTCTACCCCAGGGAGAGAGTACGGGTCTTATCTCCACAGAAGCTGGAGCGGGCATGAAGCACCCAACCCTGAAGACAGAGTGGTCACATGGAAGAAGGCATGAAAAGAAATTGCTACAGGGCCAGCCACATTCAGACCTGGAAGTAGGGACAGCAGAGAACAGGCTTGGGGAAGGACCAGAATGTCATAACCACATGGAGACAGGTGGATACAGAGGATGA